>JAVFBX010178399.1:0-14848 GCA_034783855.1 Mopalia kennerleyi
CTTTATATTATCCTGTGTATATCCCGCAGCCCCTTTTGACGACTTAAGGTCGTCTCACAATGATAGAGGACTGTTCAAGCTACAAAATAAACAAATGAACCTTCTAATTGGTCACTCAATAATGCTGGTTATAGACACCCAGCCGACTATTCAAACCACCCAAAATCTCAATTGAATATACTACTTAAAGGTTTATCGTGTACCAAATAAGATCTAGAACTTTATACTTATAGCTCTCCACTATTGTTTAGGTACTTACAAAATTCTACGTCTCATTATTTCCACAAGAACTTGAACACTTTCTGGTCGCAGCCAGACATGTAAACATGTTTACTCGCCACAACAAGTACAAATTATCCAACACACAAAATATGTCCTAGCCATACACAAACGAACTGTAAAACGGGTACAAACCCAATTCTATCAGTTATAGTATAACACACGTTTATATGTTTTTATGTGAATGTGGTTATAATTTTTTTTATACAAAAACGAGTTTTTTTTCTATCAAATTTAAGTATTTATGTTCGCTTTCATTTCCTTGTCGACTTTCACAAGTTTAAATTGTTTCATTTCGCATAAAACACAGAAATACACAACAGAATTCAGTAAATATATGAACTACCTTTACTTGTCACAATCTCAGATGGACATCGCGGACAACCAATCGCTCTCAACAGAAGGAAACTCACCAAAAGTCTCTGTGGTGGTTAACTATGGACATGCCGACTATGTCAACACTGGTTACGATATACCATTTAGCGGGGTGAGTAAAACTTTCTGTTATCATGTTCGTACTGACGTTAAGCCTGTAGAAACTTGGATTTAAAAGAATCTGATATCTCGAAGAACTAGCAAAATGCTAGCACTGCCTACTAAACTATTGAAACTATGTGTCTACACGAAGATGATTTTTGGGGTTCTATAAAATCACCGCACAAATATCTTGGTCTGATTTAAAAAGTAAGATTGTAAAATAAGTTAAATATGTTAAACAGAGATATCTATGAATTTTCATTTCATTCAAGTGTATAAAACATAAATGGTTGGTTTGACATGCCAAATCTTCTAGTTCGCCTTATATAGCTCAATCTCTTATTGGTGTCATATTTAATACCAGCTGTCTCGAACTGTTATTTAGGGCCTGTGTAATACCGATATCATAATATTTATACGGTTGTCTCAACGTGACTGACATCTTCAATGGTGTTTTACCAACAAAACGATATGACTTATTCTGATACCTGTGGCAATATTAGTTATTAAACACGCTGTCATTGTCATTTCCTTAGTTATTTCACACTAGTAATCCCTGGTAGCTGTCTGTTAATTCATCTTGGATAGATTTGTTCCAAGTCAAATTCCAAAATTATTATCACGAATATGGTCAAGTTATTATTTTATGTTTTAATAGGATATACAGTCGGGCGGGTTGATAGCCCCAATGGGTATAGTTAAAGAATTGACTCGAGATATTATGAGGACGAAACATGAACAAAAGATTCAGACGGATGTGTGCATAGAAAACGTAATGGCCGGTACTCTCACGTCTGGTTCAGGAAAAGGCCAAATACTTTGTGAGAAAAAAGACGTAACACACTGGCAAGAAGGAAACCTGGAATTCACGACGGAGGCCAGGGATTTGGATGGGATAAAAGACGAGAAAGAAAACAGTAGAACAGAATCGGCCTCCACCTGTTCGTGTGTGGACAAAGAAATCTCGACGGATACAATAGATTCAGACGTGAGAACCTCAGGAAAAGAAGACAGTAAAACACAATCAGCTCTTAGACAAGATCCGGTATGCTCCCCAGACACAGTTCATTAATCAGAAGGCTGTTGGTTTATATTAAAATCTTTGTATGTATTGTCAATCAGTATATGTTAGTTTATTCAAAACATAATGACAGCGCGTGTCCTGCTCTGTGTACGTGAACAAATTACACTCGTCATTGCGAATTTCCGACCGTCCAAATGTTCCTGTTGTTGTTTTTTGTTTTGTTTTGTTTGTTTTTTTGCTGGTTATTTTTGGTTGTTTTTTTTTGGGGGGGGGGGGATTCTTATTTTTGTTTTTTTGTTTTTTTTACGTTGCTTTTTTTAATCCTGAAATGTTTTTCTATGTGAGGCTATAAACGCCATTTGGTATCTCAAAGCCGTTTCTGATAGGTCACTTTCATACTTAGGACCCACGATTGTTAGATTTGATTTATTCTCTAGGAGCTCTTGTATATGTTGAGTTTATGTCATTCATTGTTATTCATCTTTCAGACAAAAACATTGCTTCGGTACTCTTTATCTTTATTTTACATGTTTGTCATATGTGTAGATTTATAACCTTTGTTGTTGTTGTAAAATTTGTCTTATACTAAATTTCTTGTTGACCAAATGCAGTTCGATAAACTCAAATTCATCGTAATTGTTGAGCCTTTGTCCTTGTACTCTGTCTTCTCTGCATGTGCTATAATGATTATTTCTATTTTGCAGTGCCTTCTCATGTTTATGTTAACTTTGTCGTAGGCCTAAAAATATGACGTCTACGTTAATAAATTGGATCGTTATTGTCGTTATTTACTCGGTCTAACTCGGATATTGTTTAGTTACCAACGAGCGTTATCAAAGGGTGATAAATAGAAGCATAATTATAGATATACTTTTTTACCCTAATTTGAGGATGTTAAGTTATTTAATGAAATTCCGACTATTTCAATGTTGTGATGTGCATTTAATCAATGTTTCTGCACCAGCCTCAATCGGTGATTCAAGGAGAGATGTGTACGTATTTCCTTCATATTTATATTTCCTTCATATACAAATTACACGAACATTGTCTTATCCGAAATATATTTTTTAAATGAATTGTTCAATCTATCTTTTTAGTTGTCCCCATACTCTAATATTGTTTACACATTACCACATGTGTATAGGCTACGATTCAGGTAGTTGAGTGAACTTTTTAATAATTAAAATTTTTAATTATCAGAGCATAGGCACATTAACTGATGATGGCGAAGATGTTGGTGATGATTGTGAGCCATCGGATGATAGAGTAGGCAAAGACAAAGAAGATGAAGATGGATTGAAGGTAGCACAAATAGATGCTGGCATTCAACTGTCTGAGTCGCCTGGATCTCAGCGTAGTAATTCTCAACGTGAAAATGTAAGATATGTGGCGAATGTTATCGTAGAACCGTCACATTATGCTCGTTAAGCATGAACGTTATGTCACAACATTATGGCAATAAAGAGCTAATGGCAATAAAATGGATGCGCCCTGTATATTGTAAGCAACTTATAAACATAAATGTTCTACAACATGCAACTGTTAAACATGTTTAAAGAGAGCGTAAAGTGTATATACTACTCACTATACAAAATTCGATAGGCGAAACAATAGACTTCTGACTAATACACCTCAAATATTTTCACTTGACTCAGATAGTGCAAAGTCACTCCTGCACAGTGATGTACGTTGCAGTAGACCGCTCTAAATATTAATACATCGTTCACTGACACGGTTAATAATATTATTTTGTTCAAATACTTTCTGGGTTAAAGCTGACATGCATATCAGGCTATCGTAAGAGTTTACAATATCAAATAACCATGCCGATCAGACCGGCAAATTAAATCTCACATTAATATAATTGTTCACCATATTTTAACTGATAAAGACCATGTTACGCATGACGTCAAAACAATCAACTATCCCTTCACAAAATGGTTCATTAATCTTGTATTTTCAGGTAACGTCAGAGATAAGTTACAATGATAGACCAAGTCAGTTTCGTTTTAAAATGTGTATTCATTATAGTGGGCTTGACAGCTAACATTGACATTGTAGATGTATTTTGTCGTACTAAATCAAACTAATAAATTTTCAACATACTTTGTAGTGAAAATTATCTAACATACTAATGAACTAATGAAGCTAAATTACACACATATTTAAACATAGCTCTATTGGCAATAATTTAAAGCTATTAATCTGAACCTGAACAGTTTACTTGCTTTTTAATTTAAAAGCAATACGTTTGTTAATTTTAAATTTGGTCAAACTTTGCTTTTCCATAATTAAAGTTTGTATTGTTTTAAGGTAGTGTTTATTATTTGTGTGCAAAGTCGTACTGAACAGTATACCATTCAAACGATACAATTGTTTTTCTTGTCGGGATAGAGATTGGAAAGATCGTAAAAACCCTACGGGGGTCTGAGGCCAACCGTGATGAAATTTACTGATATGTCCTCGGGGTTAATCACTCTGATATTTAATTATAAATGTAAATCTAATCTTTATCTTCAATAATTATTAATAATGCCTTTTTTTTCTTTTGTTGTACAAAGTCCTCTAGAAATCGACACACCAAGCAACGACAGTACGTGCCACATTACGGAGACCCTAATGAACGTGCCAAAGCAGTGAGTAATCTTACTATTGTGTCCTTACTGGAAATGTTTTCATTCGTTTTAAAATATACAAATGTGAAATACCTACCTGAGTGATTCGCAAGCTGATCCCATGCACTGTTAGAAAAACCTGGTCGAAACGACCAGGAAAAAACTGGTACAGTCGTGACCGACCAGGAAAAAGCAGGTCAAATTTTTGACCAGCCTTTTCCTGGTCGATTTTCCTTTTTTTTCGATGGCTCAACATTTTGAAAACATTAATCGTAGTTTCCAATCAGATTTAGTTTGTATCTGCAATCTGATTGGCTGTTGGGTTTATTTTGGTACCGTAAAATCTAAGATTAAGCGTCGCAAATTTCGCTACGTCACACTCACTTATTTTGTATTAATACGCGCTGTCAAATCGTACAGTTTCTAAACAAACATGATAGCCTATGACTGTTCATTCGGTGGTGGCGAATCCGAAAGGCCTAAAGAAACTTCATGACAGTTGAGTTAACACTTAAATAAGAATGTAACACAAAGGTGACCTGCCATTTGACATCGAATTAGAGTGTATAGCTAATGTAATCACGCAGCCCCGTGCAGCTAGAATTCCTCGGCAAAACTTGAGGTAAGATGGAACGCCCAGCAAACACCATGCAGGGTCCAATAAGCCAAAAAGTGAGAACTATAAATCAGACGTACAGAAACAATAAACACAGGTGTATTAATATCCAACACAAAACGCAGCTGCATCATTATCCTTGTGGATGTGCGGCACGAAAAGAAAGATTGGCAAGGTATACTCGTGTGGAAATTCTGGTCCCTCTCTACCATGGGGTCTGCAGCTCAGTGGGTTGTGTTGATGAAGTCTTAAAAAAAATAAAATAAAGATAATTCATTTCGGTGCATTGGTTTCAGAAAAGGATCCGGTTTATGTTGAGGGAAGCTATGATTAACAACGACCTCGATGAGTTATACGAAGCTATCTACTTGTTTGAGACGAATGACATGGTGGATCTAGGGGACTTGACAGACGCCATTAATCGGCTGGAAATATTACAACTAAAAAAAGGCACCACTTCATATATCTTTTATAACTGGCGACTACTTGCATTTAATTTTGACAAAAATTAAGACTCTTCCTTTGCAGTTATGTACAAAATTGTCTCTAATACAGTCGTGCGAGTACAATGTCTAATTAAGTTTTTGTATTGCAAGGTTTGTGATTTGTTAAACGTTTAACTGTGTATGCTTATTCAGTTTGGAAAAAGTTTATGCGAAGTAATGCTTCGATCTATATAGAAAATGTCTACTCAATATAGCTTAATACAAAGCGCGAAAAAAAAGTATTTCATAAAAAAAATTGTTTTTTGTAGATTTAAAAGAGGCTATCGAACGAAGGAATCTGGGTATCCTGAATCGAGCTATAGGTGATACGTACTCCACAAAACACGACAAAGACCTACGCCATCTATTAAACCGAGCGGAGCAGCTGAGAGACCATCTTGAGGCACTGAACCACTACGGTCACGATATTCTCCAAATGGACCACAATCTTATATCCGAGATAAGAAGTTACTGTAGTCCTCCACCTTCTGTACACGAGGTCATGGCAGCCTGCTATATGCTACTGGGAATACGAGAGGAACGGCTTCTGGTACGTATCTCGTATACAGAAGGTGTTGAAAAAAATAATAATTTGGGACTGTTTTGCTTTTGCTTACAACTGAGTCAGGGTGTTCGGTGAAGTGCATATGCCTGTAAATATGTACTACTGCAGTATCTGCTAACTTTGATTCATAACAAATATCAATTTCTTTGATTTTACAAAGGAGTGAATGTGACAATGATACGAGATGTGTAGCTATAACTGGTACAACAAAACTTAGTAAAAACAGAACTGTTGATTATATGGTGTATCATTTTGATTGACAGGAATGGGCGGAAGTTCAAGCCCATGTTGGAAGAACAGGACGAACCGGATTAAAACAGATGATACAGAATTTTGATCCAGATCGAGTACCCGTACAAACTGTGTTACGAGTTAAAGAAATATTAAATTTTTATAATCTAGAAGATGTTCGAGCGGCCAGTAACGGTGCAGCCTCATTTTATATATGGGTAAGTAGATTAGTTTTCCTTAGTTATTTGGAGCTATATAGACAGCGCAATGCAGAGCGTCTTATTCACCTTGGACCAGTTGCTTGAAAGACTATTAGCCGCTAACACCAGATTAAAACGCTAACACGGGGTTAAAGATAGACATTCAACGTGGCATGACGTCATCTAAGAGCGGATTAAATTTAATAGCGTTTCGAGCAACCGGGCCCTTGCTAAATCATCAGAAGCCGATCGCTTTAAAAACAAAGGCAGTTTACATGAAGTATCTGCTATCAAAGGCAAAGAAGATCAGGGTTTGTGTGATGAGAGTTATCCCCCTTCCATGAATGAATGGAATAGTGTTTGTGATAAGGTTTTCATGTCTCTAAAACGGTATGCTTTGTTCTATTCTTGTAGGTGAAAAACATGGTCGATTTAGTGGATAAACGACGATTGCAGAACACCAGGGACGACCAGGAACGGTCTAAAGCATCCCCACAAAAAGGATAAGATTCAGAAATAACATTTCTGATCTTAAATAAAAGATTGCCGGAGATATTGGATTATAAGATGGATTGTCAAGCTCATGTACGCCGCCATATGAGTGAGATACGGCGTCACGATTCACTGAAACAGCCATGCATGCTCCAAATAGGACTTCGAGGCTAGCAGTGTGCCAGTCAGGACACAAACGAAGTGTTGAGGTATTGGACTATAACAACAGCATTCCTACAACTATATAGCTAAATTCCAGGACAGTTTTACAACATAAAGCAGATCTGTGATACATCCCATACATATTATAGATAGACGTAGAATAATAGGTTTGCTCTGAATTAGACTCAGATTTGATCAGTTCGTACAATATTTCCTCCCAGTGCTGGCAAACAAATGTTTCTCTCTTCATTTATTTAAAAATATATCAAACCCCAATCAGAACGCTGATTGAAGAATGTTCAAACCAGACATTGAGTGGTAACAAATAAATACTTAATAGCTTTCAGGTCTTAATGCCGTTTTTTAAATATATAGATAGTTCTTTGAGAAACAATTATCTTCGAAAAGGTTAGTAACAATTTTGATTGCAATTTCTCTCGTACTTCTGTTATAGTCGATGTAAGATTACAAAGGTGTGCAAGTTGAATGAATATCAAGAGAGTGAAAGTTGTTTTCATCAGTACCCTATACCGCTCACGTCACTGAAAACTATCTCAACATTAAATTATTCCTGTTCTCTAATAAAATGCGGTATTTGGTTTACGGGACAAATGTTTTCTAGACGTATATATGTAAACGTTGGCACTATATTTGATATAGTTTAACCAACCTATGAAAGACGTTTTCAAAAGTACCCCCTCCCTCCCCCGAAAACAAAAGTAAAAAAAAAATGAACAGAAATTTAAAAAAAAAAAGAATTTATTCAACAACTATACATCTCGTAATAATTCTTATAATAACAGTTTTAATTAGGCATACACACATTTAGAACAGTATCACCAGATTTAACAAAAAATACCTTCAAAAGGTTTGACGTTATTATATGTATCGTCGTCCCCTCATAACCGTCCATTAAATGGTTACTGTTCATGAACATATCAGGAATGGAATGTCGCACAAACCTAACCATTATAAAATATAAAGGATGTATCAATATGAATTATAAATGTATTAATTCCGTTCAAATAATACAACCATGAAGGTTTATCTTTTCAATAATATATTTATAAAATGCAACGTTAAATCGTTCAGAAATTTTATTCGCCAGAAAGAAGTTCAACAACGGACTGCTAGTATGTGGACATAGTACGAAGGTTAATTAAAAAATTACAAGTAACGCGAACTTTTTTGCGGCATATCTCTGTTTGAAATCATTGTTCTAAGATGAGACAGAACAATAGGTAATAAAACAGTATGAGTTAAATATATTACATTATATAACACGAGTCGGTTAACCCTAAATAAAGACGCTAGAAAACCATGCCATAAGCTACAAAGGGACAATTAAAGTAGAAAACACCCCAAACGAAGAACAAAATGTTTTGGACAATCATGTGTTTAATAAATGAATAGACCATTGGGTTGAAGTGACCATATTGTTCAGATCTGGTTAAATTGTTACCTATAAAAAAATAAACTCTTTTAGTTCCAGTTTGAAATCTTATTGACTAAATTCTGGACAACTTCAACACCATATAGATCGGGGTCCTGATTGAAAGCTATATTAGTATTGTATATTAGCAGTATTTTGCAAGAAATTCTGGGAGTATGTCATTAGGATTACAAATGTTATGTTCAGAAAGTCTACCATTGAAGTATCTTGTAGAACAAAAAACAAAAAATTGTTTACACTTCCGATTGCCCAAATTTGTAAATGTTCAATCTTTGTGTGTCTTTATCTTTCATTTTAACCATTTGTATGTACTGTTGTCACAACCCGAAACAAATGCCATAACCTTATGATGAAGTGAGTCGCTCTTCGAAAAATGTACAAAGATAATTTGTTTATTAAGTTTCATAGAACCAGATCAGAACTCTTCAGATGATAAGTCGTTAGACGAAGTCGGCTTTGAGGCAGTATTTACGTTGGTGCATTTAAGCAATTTAACCCTTCAAAATGGCCATTATATGTGTCCGTGGGCAACTGTTGTTATTGTTGATCTTCAAACGAATTTCATAGTATACATGAGGTACGGTTTTTATAACACACACGCTCAGAGCAGCGATCATAAGAAGGGCTAAACTAGGTCTGGTTGGCTCTGTCCTGAAACACTAGAAGGTTGTGGAACTGTTAGCTCCATCGCTAGTCGTCGATTGTGGCGTCGAGTACCATTCCCTCTACAATGTTCAAATAGAAGGCTCGCCCCAAACACTAGAGCAGCACCACAGCACATACTGCCAGCAATATAAAACGGCTTTTCGTAATCACCGGTGACTTCATTAATCCAGCCTGAAAAGCATTAATTGAGATTGATAAAACTGCATAATAAATTATTGAAGTGAGGCTCCTAAAATGTCTTGTTTTAAAAAAAGACACTTAATACCCGCAACTAACAATTTGGTAGCAAAAGGTATTCTAAACCCCAATATCGTCTTCAGGCCTGTTTAGTTCTTCACTTCAGTAAACCTTTATTGCTTCAAAGGAATCCTGCTCATTTACATCAAACGCGGGTAGCTTATTTTTGATTTCAACAACGACAAAACATTTTCGTCTCTATTTTAATACAAATAGCACATTTCCTCATGGCATTAGCCAATCAAACAACCTGTTTTTCATATACACCATTGTATATACAATTAGACAGGTGCTTACGGATCTAAGCGACAACATAAAGCCATCCGTTTGTGTAACTCTCTATTGTATCTTATGATTGTCCCAGTTTGTCTTCATTTGCTGCCAGCTGACAAGCCTTCACATTAGTAACATAACTTTAAGTGCGGTGATAAACCAGAGTAAACAACCAGCTAAAGGCTATACACCTGTGATTAAGATAACTTGTCGGTATACTTCTGCTAGATACAAAGTATACCCCATACCTGCTACAGGTGTGCTCAACGCCATTCCCAGTCCATACGCTGAGCATGTGAAGCCCAGACCCGTTGTATAGTGTCTCTCTCCGAGTAAGACCAACACAACTACAGCATAATTCCCGTATAAACACCCGACGGGTAAACCGTACAGTATAATAGCAACCATAAGCGTTTCGTACGAGTTGGTAAATGGAAACATACACAGACTGACCCCGACCAGACAAACGTTCAAAGTGTACAGTATTGTTATACGTCTGTAAAATATCTTGATCAGCCCGGCCATGATAAACACCCCAAGCGTATTGGACACACTCAGAGCCATGATCAAGTATGTGCTCTTCTGCTTTCCGTAAGCCTTCCCTATGTCCACGATTGTACCATACGGGAAAAAGTATCCAATGCCAACAAAAATAGCTATAATCAGATATACAATAAAAGTACGACTTCTCTTAATTTCTGGGTCACAATATTTTACAGAATCAATGGTTGTTTTTTCTAACTTCGACTTTATATGGGATATTTTTGGTTTAGTTAATAACATTCCAAAAGCAACGATATTAAGTAGAATTCCTCCAGAAATCAGAACTGCACCCCGCCAACTGTATGTGTCAATTAAATAGCGTAGTAATGGAGGAAAGACCAATCCACCAATGGTAACCCCTGTTTCACAAATGGCAGTAGCGGGACCACTACAAGGAAGTGACGTGCAACAGCAATAGCAAAGGAGATCTGTATAAAGGCCATTCCGATGCCTGAAAAGCAAAGAAAAACAACTCTAGCATCAGTCATTTATTTTGACAAATATTTTCTTCACACATTTGTGTAGGTTTTTATCGGCATAAATAGTAAACAATTCGATTCATTGCATACCCTTCCGGAAATACGAAGACTGCTACCAGATATAAATGAAGAATAAATAAGCAATATAGAATGCAGCACGTGTTACTAAAAACTTTGATAATTTTATCCATTGTAAACAAGTGTTTTGTGTTGTATTCTGAACTTTCAATAGTATGTCAATAGGCCGGAATATTTTGTTCTCTGTCCCTTTGTAATATATCTTACCTGTGACGATGCCAAATGTACAGAGAAGAAAGAAGATGCTGGTAGCAAAATAACTAGCAATCAGTCCTATAGAAACGATGAATCCACCAGCCACGCAACATATCCGCTCGTTGGATTTATACACGATGAAACTGATTGGGATCCCTGTAATTCAAGGTGATGTATCATGAACTAGTATTTAAACAAAAACTTGGGTCATACACGTAACTTAATCAAACCTCAACTAAAACACATTTATGACGGAATCTTACAGTTTGTGTCGTTTATCCTATATAGAATTCATAAACATGGACGAATACAACCAAAAACATTGTTCATTTTATTCAAACACTTACCTGCACCGTACATAATACCAGATGTAAGGGAGACCACCCAGCCTGTCACACCCCTCCCGCTTTGAAAGTACTCCAGAAATTCGACGAAAAACATGCCCATTGAGTTTGAATATCCTTCTCCTAACATTCTGCACAAAACAGCAGCGAAGAGAATCAACCATTTCCGGAAATTCCTAGCGGACTTCTGCTCTTTGATATCAGTCGGGGGTTTACCTGGCCTGTAAATCATTGAGAATAATATGCATCTCAAATCCCATTTGAGAAGGTTTTAAAAAAATCAATCTCATATTAAAAAATCACCTCTGATAACATAATGGTCGTCAGTAGTCAACGTGAATCAACACATACACATTACCACCTTCAAAACAGCAACTAGTACTCTTCATGGCTTTAACGCAACGCTCTACATTCAGGGAAGGTGTGGGTAGAATTTTTAACCATTCTTTCACACTGGTATCTTGGAATGCTAAGTTCAGTTGGTATATACATTCTAGTATCAATGAAAGAAGAATATTAATTTTTTTGTAGTCCGTTTTTTTTTTTGCAAGTGAAACAAACTTGCATGAGCTTGACCAGCATGGATAGACAGCGTTCAAAGAACACATCTCAGATTAAGTCATTTAAACTAAACATAGTGCAGATCAAGTGAATATGTGTATGGTTATTTGCGCAGTGCTTGTGATATTTAAACGTTTGTACAATGTATGCCCACGACGGGAAGCTTTGATCAGGTAAAGGATGGTAAACTCACAGTAAAGAGAAATGAAGTATAACTTGCTGCCATCCCGTTGGGGTTGGTGTTTGTTTTTAATGTTATACTCAACAGTTGGAAGTATAGGTATCAAACTCACGTTCATTCAGTACAGACTTTGTAGAAACAGACAAAAACCGATTTAAATAAATGCGCCGTACCTAATATTATTCTCTTTCGTATAGTCACACATGGCAAAGCCTATTTTGTATCAAAAACAAAGGCTTTTTATATATAATGATTTATTTGCCAATAACACAACTATGTTCATTTTCCAGGTAAAATATGAATGATTTTCTACACATAAATACATCCTAGCAAGTAACAACTAAAGTCGGCATTCTTGAATGAACACAGTTGCAGCCAATCACAGAAGTGCTTCATGTGTTTCATCAATGTACACAATAAATGCATGCCGCCATGAGAGATCGCACTAATCTCACGCCACGGAGATTGTGTCTCAAAGCACCTTCTTGATCTATATAACAAAACAAATTGTGTTTGATATTTGAGGCAATTCCAAAATCTGGTTCTGACATATATATGAAGAGATATTGTAAAAGCGGAGAAATAAAAAAAATTGACATGCTTCGTTAATACATTTATGCATATGAAAATTATTTTGGATTTGCGTATAACTTAATTTATGGCCATACAATACAATAGCCGTAATAATACCTGCCTTAAATCGCTGCAGTTCTGATATAGAGGTTCTCGACACGTGAAATAGCAGGAAATATGCATAAAATTATTCAGTTCTGATTTAGACAAAATCTCCGGGTGTACCAAACACATGAGCTTCAGGAATATTAAAATAATTGCAATAATAGACTGCCGCTTATCTTTTGTTTGTTTAGCTAATCAATTGTATTCAAGACTCCAGATGTTGCTTAGGCATTATACAGCTTAATGGTTTGCATTTTACCACAAACATACCGGTTACTACATGTGTAGCTTTCACATACATGTAGTACAATGATTTCACTGTTCTGTGATCTATGCATACTTACGTGTTGTTACATGAGATAGGAAGATTTTCTTTCTCGTGATCAGCTGTCTTCTCGCCTTCCATATCATCTGCATTCTCGGTTCTTGTAGCTTTTGGGTTCCGTTTTATAATAACTTTGTCTTGACTATTGTCATTGCTGTAGGATGCATTGTCCACGCCATCCACTTTCTTGGTGTATTTTATTATCTCTGTATCCTGGAATTCAATCTCAAATGCCACCGTTCTGCAATTCACAATATACACATTATTTTGACAGTACGCCTACTGATACCATAACTTACACGAATTTGACAACCATAACAAAATATTATACATTGTGTATACCACGTGACCCTACTGACATCTATCAGAGATGAGCGCTAGGGACTTGAAGCAAATACGATCGCTATGCGGAAATATAAATATGCTAATTATCTATAGTTTTGAAAGAAGCAATCACACTGGCACAGGGATGTAGATCAATTAAACTCGATGAATAATCTTAAGTTCTAGATAAACTCCCAGAGACAAGTTTCTCAATAAACCTTAATCTCGCTTTGTGTTATAGGTAACCTACACACATATCGAGAGAAAGAAATGACCATTAATATGGTGTACAAAGTATTGTTAAAAATGTAGGCAACAAGATATTCGGCATGGGTTAGGAATAGATCCGCTTACAAATACAAACAGATACAGAATTTACTAATAAATAAATATAAGAGGTAGCGAGAATCGGTGCATCTCGTCTCCTTATATCACTGCATTGCTTCATCTCCGCTATCTCGCCCTCTATACATGATATGCTTAGGCAGCTCGTTCGTGTTATAGTCTCGATCGGCTTCCCTGTCAAGATACAAACTAGACTGCTAAGATAAGGCATTTTGGATTAAACGTAAGAAATAGAGGTAACGGTATTGGTATCGATACAATTTTACATTCTATAAAGATCTCTCTGAAGACACCGTTTCCAAAAGACGTTCGTTAGATCATACCACAAACATGTTATCCCTTAGAGCGCATTTTTCAGCTGCCAGTGTCTGGATCGGTTTTGGTCAATCTTCACAGCACGCTGCAAATGTGCATATGTCTTACCGTATGAACTCATCAGCCATGGTTGTGGAGATATCTTCCTCGAGTTCGTAATTGATCAAATTCCCGAGGGCATAAACACTCAGTAATCAACAACAGCCCAATCCCGGTTCTATGAATCCTAAATGTCGAACCGTCTTAAACGATTTACAATGTACCATAGAGGTGCTGTTAATTTTAAGGACCGTATATTCTCAATTCTGAGGTACGGCAGCTTATCTCATAAACCGAATGAATGCCTAAATTGTTAGACGTACGATTTTAGCAGCCACTGTGCGAGCTTAAAAAATGTCACCATTTTTTTTCTAGTAACACACATTTTTATGACAGCCTCTGGTAATGTACTTTACACAAAGTTGTTGTTTGTACTGACGAAATTGAATTTCCTATGTTGCAAGTTGTCTTGTTTTTGTATTGGCATACCAGTTGACTTCTGCGTTAATGGGTTAATCCCTTAAAGTCTAAAAAGACAAATTAATGTAAACCAAGTTTTTTATACTCAAGGTCATATATCTGCAATATAATTCACCTCCACCGAGGCGTAAAATCAGTGGCGGCTCCAGGATATTTCAGATGGGGTGGCTACGGGGGATAGGGGAC
>JAVFBX010178410.1:0-14847 GCA_034783855.1 Mopalia kennerleyi
ACTTTGATACCACTTAAAATCGTAGCGATCTGAATTTATTGATAAAAGCTCATTTTGGGCGCTAGTGCCTCTTTAAACTTTTTTTTTTTGTGTGAATATTCCCAAAGATAAACATCTGTATTGCACCTGCATTTGAGTAAGCATAGCCATTAATTAGTTAGTGTTTTGGAACAATGACGTCATGTCTGCTTTTTAAATTAACTAATTAACGGCAATGCAAATTCAATTGCAAGTGCAATACAGATGGTTGCCTTTGAAAATATTCAATAAAAATAATAAGTTTAGGTCGAAAAACAGTTGTCTTTCCCGTTAAGATGCAGTCATTTAAGATGACAATTCCAGGATGGAAGACGAAAGTTTCATTCATTTATATTGAAAGAAACCCCTTTTCTGTCCATTTTATCAGTGATAATTCTTACAAAAATTCAACATATCTGACAAAAAGTGGACAATGAAATGGACAACTGCTGTAATGTTGTTATTTCAAGTCTGGTTTACATGATATGTAAGAAATACTCCCAACAATAAGTATAGATTGACTCTCTTCTATTCTAGCAGTTCCTCTTAGACATTATAACTCGATCCTTACATATGCTTATAAATAAAGAAAACAATCTTTATTAATTACAAAACATTATGGGCAGTGAACACAATTTTAGAGACAAAGTATATATTTTTCTGGTCAATACTCACTCGGCCCTCTACTGAGGTCATCCTGCTTGTCAGACTATTCAGACTCGTAGCCGTAGGTCCTGTAGGCTCAAGGTTACTTAAACCACTTTCCACCTGATTCAGTCGGTCATTTATATTAGAAGGAACCTGTAAAAATAATTAAAATCAAAAAGCATTTTTCATTCCTCTATCACACAGGAATTTGTCTGATATTATATTTATAATATCAGACAGATCACTACTGCTTACAACTTCATTGATATTTTGAAAATATATATTTAAAGATGTTGAATTGATCTGGGAATGAAAACAAAAGAAAATCACCCATTTGAGCAAAATATTATATGGTAATGGTATATTAAATCAACACAAATTAAAATTTAGAACCAGTTAGAAAATCGAAATAAATAACAATCCAGAACCAATTAGAAACTGGACACAAATAACAATAGTGTGTAGCAGATAAAGAGACAGAGCAACAAGGGGCCATAAACAAAGTATTCTCTGATTCCACAAGAAGGGGACTCATTCAAAATCATGAGGAAAAAAACAGCAATAGTGAACCAATCAGAAAATCAACACAAATAGCAATTCAGGAAAAGTTTAGAACCAATTAGAAACTGGAAACAAATAACAATCAAGAACCATTAGAAACTGGATACACATAACAATCCAGAACCATTAGAAACTGGATACAAATAACAATCTAGAACCATTAGAAACTGGATACAAATAACAATCTAGAACAATTAGAAACTGGATACAAATAACAATCTAGAACAATTAGAAACTGGATACAAATAACAATCTAGAACCAGTAAGAAACTGGATACACATAACAATCCAGAACCATTAGAAACTGGACACAAATAACAATCTAGAACCAATTATAATCTGGACACAAATATCAAATCAGAACCATTAGTAACTGGATACAAATAACAATCTAGAAACATTAGAAACTGGATACAAATAACAATCTAGAACCATTAGAAACTGGATACAAAAAACAATCCAGAATCATTAAGAAACTGGATACACATAACAATCCAGAACCATTAGAAACTGGACACAAATAATAATCTAGAACCATTAGAAACTGTATACAAATGACAATCCAAAACCAATTATAATCTGAACACAAATATCAAATCAGAACAAGTTAACAAAAGACACAAATAGCAATCCGGAACTGATTAGAAACTGGACAGAAATAACAATTCAGAACCAGTTAGAAAAAGACATAAATAACAATTTATAATAAACTAGAAAAACTTAAGAAACAACATTTTATAGCCACTCTTGTCACCAGACATAAGGATAAACACTTACATTTCTCTCTAGCGTGCTCATCCTAGTTGTAAGATCGGTAAACTTGTTCGCCACCTGTCCCGTTGGTACCAGATTGTCGAGGCGAGACTCCACTCGGGTTACACGAGACACCAGGTCTGGGGGTACCTGTCACATGGTCAATCACATGGTCAATCATTTTCAGTATGAGCTCGTCACTTGAATATACGGCATCAGTAATATTTAATAAATATGTGAAATATATATACTTTTTTTAAAATTATAAAATGTTAGCTGGAAATAACATAATTTCTAAGCTCATATGGGTATTTGACTTATATGACAATGGATTGTCCACTTCACACTGTTCCTTGCCTAATTATGGTGGAAAACTGGGAGGAAAAAAACCCTGTTACGACCCCCTCTCACCCCCAGCCACATCGTGTGACTCACTCATACACCTGAGGGTCGACAGTGTGAATGGCACATCGAAGTAGGCTTAAGTAAGCACACTCACTCACCACTAAGCCACGACTGTGGGCTTAAATTCAAAGAAGACATATAACACATATTAAGTAATGTTTGACTTAAAACCACCATGAGACATGTATATTTCTTCTCAACATTGATAAAGTGTAACAGAGAGGTGAACTGAAAGAGAAAGTGGAGAGTACATACCTGAGGGTTTGACTGTAACTCTGTAATGGCCGCAGCATTATCCTGGACCTGAGATGAGAAGGGAATAATTTCATTCAATTTGTTTGTTTGATTGAGGTTAAATGATGAATTTATGATTATTTCACTCACAGGACGTAATACAAAGATATCACAAAAGATCGGCTTTATGTTGCCCCTTAGCTCTGAAAGTGCCAGGGCAACAGCAACATCATTTACATATTAATTAATAAATACATACGATATGTAATAATTCACGTATCACAGTAGACATAATAGGAGCCATGCCAGATATTAAATGCACAGACTTTCCAAGATTTATTTAAAACAATTTGATTTCTGTTTTCAATAACATTTTTGATTGATATTTATTATTGTATGTAATGGCATTTCACTGATATGATAATTGCATTGCCAGGGTTAATTTAAAACCTGAGAAGAAACATCACAAAAACCACAAAAATTCCATGGCAATCTTTACAGTCACAATAACTCCCCTTTTATATCTCAGGTCTAAAGACACTCCCAAAGATTCAGCGCTTCATTGAAGAGGGATTCAACAGTCCAATGAATACACAACCAACTGAGTCACAGCTTGGCTGCTAAACTTTTAGATAATGTAACACATGTTGGTCCGTTGGTCTATTACAGACAGACTGACAGAGAATCAGTCCAAATACATCAATTTGCTTGATAATGTTCTATGTCCAAATTCAAAAGACATGTCTTCAACCAGAAAATCAGCAATAGTACACCAATTTGCTTGCTTTAGTTATATAAATATATCTCTATTCTTTGTGATGTGGACAGGAAATTGCCATTAATATCTTATTCCACGTAACATTTCTCTAATTCTCTAATTTTTTTTACTTACCATCTAAGTGGTAAGCTTATAAAACTTAATGACTTTGACAAAGGGGGATTTAACCTCCATATGTGCTTCTTCCAGAAAAATTCCAGTTTATTCCTTATGATTCTTAGGGATTCTCAAACCATCAACCACTCAAAATGTGAGATTTGTTTAATTACAAATTCAATAAATTAAGACACTTCTCACTACACTACAGAATATGTGTGTATGAACCAATATGCTCATCTTCTTATAATATGGAAAAAATGGACCAAGTTTAATCATGTTTTTTTTTAAAATTATTTGCGCTATCTAGTGATAATTGGGGTGGTACTCATAGATTATAGTCTCTGTCTGAGTGTCATTTTTGTTGATAGAAATTCTACACTTTGAAAGTTCGAACAAAATGTCCTTTTATTGGATTGTTACCATTCTATTTCTAGTATCATGATAGGTTTTTTGCTGATTCCACAAGATTTAATGCTTTGTCACAACAATCCCCTCACTGGACTCATCCATAGCTAACTCAAAGATCATAACCAAGTTAATTGGTTGTTCTACATCCTTGGATGATCCAATCTACAGACAGCTTAGTTTAAAGCTCATTCATGGATGATGGGAAATTTGTTCATGGTTGAATGTATCTATCGAAAGACAATAAAAAAACAATTATTTCAAAATATATTCTTATGATTAAAGATTAAAGAGATTCTCACAGAAAATCAAAGATCGGTTCAAATTTTACAGATTTGAATGAAAAGAGTGTGCTTCAGGTGGGATTAGGGTTATGCAAGGTGTGTAAAATCTCTCTGGTAAAACATAACCTCACCTGAGGAATCCTCAGCTAATTAAAGTGAAACAAAAATAATTAAAATTGAGAAATAGATGAAAATCCTTTCCCACAGTGTTTCTCAGCTTATCCAATGATTTGGTTTTGTTATTGTTTGTTTGATTGGGGTTTAACGTCCTACTCAAGGGTATTTCACTTATATGACGATGTATTGTCCACTTCACACTGTTCCTTGCCCTAGTATAGTGGAAAACCGAGAGAAAAATCTCATAAAAACCACCCCTGCGATTGCCGGAGCTATCTTGTGACTCATTCATATACCTGAGGGTTGACAGACAGACGGACTCGATCCTGTGAACGGTAAATCGAAGTAGGTGTTAGAAAGCGCGCTCGCTAACTACTACGTCACGGTGGCGGGTCCAACGATTTGGACCCCTTTTAAAAGATTCTTGATAACTAAATGAGTACCCCACCACTAAGTGATAAAAAAAAATTCACTACAATAAATATCACACAAAGCAGAGCAATGTTTATTGTGGGAGTCTGGGCAATGTCCCAAGAAATTTGGATATTAATTGCTGCAGTTTGCTTGATATATCAAGTAATAAAAGATGAAATTACAACAATCAACTTGACCTTAATTCCTATTTTATTTAAAACATAATAAAATAGTCAAGTTGTTATTAGTTAGCCTAATAAGCCCTATAAAACGTTTAATGTCCTTTGCTTATGATAAATACTTGAAAACAAATTTTGTCGTCAAACATAGAGTATCTATTTCAAACAGTATAAGATGACACTGGGTGGTTCGGACCCGTTTGCTAACATGAATCTAGAGCCATAAACAAAATGAATAAAACATGCATTGTGAAACATGGCAGAGAGTACTTTGAACTTAGAGACTTATTAGCATACGATGATGTGTGTTAAGGAGAGGGGCGGTTCTGTATTGGTTTAACACCTGTGCCGACACTCGATACACCTACCTGCTTCTGCGCATTACAGGTATATTGTGCTTCTGTTGTCTCGATATGCTTGGTCATTTTCAACATTCTAATTTACACCTGACATGCCTGATGCAATCCTAATAAATCCTGAATTATTGATTATTGACCTGATGAAGGGAATTTAAACACAATTATCTTTGACAGTTAACGAATTCATTTTTTAAACCTTGCAAAAAAAAGCCTTATTTTGTTTGCTTATGTTGTGAATCTTTACAATGAAAGTTATTATAAAACATAATTAGAAGTGTATGAAACAGAAATAGTTTATTATAATCTGCTATATCTTTGGCAAATATCATGAACAGAATCCATCGGACAAGAGCTCCTGGAGAACCTGATATCTCTCTCATAACCGCCCCACAATTAACCTGCAATATTAATACTACCTTGTAATAGTAAGAGAATTAACTTGAAACTAGATACTAGTTATAACTTGCAACTATAATATTCTTAATAATAAAAAAAAAATGATGACAGTTGAAAGTGTAAAAAAAAGTACATATTAAATGTTATATTAATGTCTACAGATTGGATTACAGCCTGTATTTTTTACAGGCTGTAAAAGTTACACCTACACTATGGAATGAACCTAAATAAAAATACACTGTTATACAAATGTAGTTTATTTTACGAACTTTTGCAATTTTGCGACAACACTATGTTATGTAAATTGTTGTTGTAGTGTATTTTGTTGAGTGACAAAAACCCAACACATATTGAGAATCCTTTGAAAAGGCAGCTGAAGTTAAAGCCTCTGTTTACTTTGTGGTTTACCTGAGCTCACCAGGTATTGCTTCGTTAATCTGTGTTTAGATGTGTACTTTATACCTGAGACAGCCCCAGTCACAACACTTACTCACAGAGAATCCTCCATACAAATAACATATATACATAAGATGAGTTGTTGTTTTTTAATAAACAGCAGTCAGCTCAATGTCATTTACCTTTCAAAATATAAACTTGAATTACATGAGTATTATTGTGTTCCTTCCCCCTTATGTTTATGTCCATCTTCTCTAGTATTATTTCATATGTACATATCTATTATCATACAATGCATTCATATGTACTTATTTGAAATAACATAGACAAACTTGTATCCATAAACAAACAGTTTAGACAACACCTGGATTAAATATGCTAACATCATAAATAAACAAACAAACCCATTTTGTCCCTCAAACTTTTATTTAACAAAATTAACTTTTTTAGGCAGATGTAAATTTGCACCTGATCATTTCATCCAATCATGAATACACCTTTCTAGAGTTTCAAATTAACTTGTGACATAATAATGGAAAATAACTATTCAAACTAAACAGCATATTTGTCCAAAATACTGTAAAGTGGTGTAACTTTGCTTGAGGCAAATAAACAATATACTGGAAAGGTCAAACTCAAGTTTAACTCTTTATCAGACTGGCTATTGTTTTTACACATAGGTATTGTTTTTTTTACATTATAAAGATCAATTGGATGTTGATTAGGGTAGGGTACTTCATTTTGTGATCTCCTTACCTTAGTAATAATTACCCCCAGAGAGTTAAGGGACATATACTGTTTATAAACATGAAGAAACTTACCTGTTGTGAGATTCCATTTAGATTCTGTCCATTGATGTTAATATAGCCACCAGAGGCACTTTGGAATGTAATATTATGGTTGACCCCAGTCTGAAATACCATGTTTCCACCTTGTGTCACAATGGACGGTCTAGAAAAGAAGATTTTCACACAAAATGACATTTAATACCAAAAATTATTATTTAACAAAATATATATTTTGGAGTGTTTTGAAAAGGTTTCTTACATATTAATTTTATTTGGAACATAATATAGATGACTTATAATGTTGACACAAAAGAGGACAAAAACTTTCAATAACAATTTTTCTTAGAAAAACTCAATTAAACTGTAAGCTTACATAGACATAAAATGTAATACCACTCAAAGAGAGACAATCTGGAATGATGGTTTGGTAATTATCATTAATTCCGTTTCAGTCAAATTGTTTCCAGGTCTTAAATCACGCCTGGTTTGACCATTCAGCACATGTGGGTGTAGTTGTCCGGAACAAACCGCTTGAACACAATCAAATCGCGGCTTGGATAACTCATCAATGCTCATTTAAAGCCCATCAAGGAAGTCTATCCGTCACACAAATTATCACATTACAACTTATATAATGCCTAGATTTATTCAGCAACTTAACATGCAATTACTTTTAAACTAAGTTATCCTCCAGGTTAATTTTATCGCATACGCGGAAAAAAATTACAAGCAATCCAGATTGTATGTGTGATGCATTTTACACATCTTACTAGCCACAGGAAATAAAATAGATCAAATACAAATGTTAAAGTTGTAAGACAAAAAAACAACAATTGATTTCAAGTCAAAATAGAATAGAATTAATTTATGAGGTATATGTGTTAATCACATTTAATTCTGGTTTCTAATTTATAGAAGGGGCGTGTATTAGTGAGCGGCCGGGATGGCTCTACCCATTGCACCGACACGCGTCCCTGGTATAATCCTACAGCGGAGACATAATACCTCTGAAAAGACAGTCAGCACGTCTTCATTTAAAAGGTTAAATACAATTATACTTACTCGTTACCGGTCGCTGCTCGTTTATGTCTGACATTTTGCCTCGTAAGTTGAAAAGATGTTGTAAAAATCAAGCAAAATAAAAGTGTAAATTTACGGGCGAACATGCCGTTCCCCAAATCCATGTCGACTCGCTGGACGGCTGTCGTAACTGACACATACGATGAGACCAACAAGGCACTAAAAACTCTTTAAACAGATACCAATGTCCAACGAAATGTGATACGCCGCCAGCCTGAGCGGTTAATACGAGGCCGCCAACATCCACTCTTCACACAGCGTATGGAGACAATGTTAAATGACTCGAGATTAATTTATTATAAACCACATAAAGTATAAGACAGTGGCTTTAATCCCAGTAACCTATAACCTTTGAAACAAGCATCCAATCATATTCCTTTTCCCCTCACCGTGGCCGTCTTCTATTTCAAACACACCCACGGGATAAAATGCGATTGACAGGTAGAGATTGGCCAGAACAACATGTAAAATGTATGTACAAACAAATTTAAGAAGAAAAAACCCCTATAATTGACACACATCGTCATCTCAAAAGTGTTGTCACAGAAGCAGCAATACCAAGAAAACATTCCAAGGGCATCGATGGAGCAATTTTCAAAAATCGTTGATATTAAATAGAGGCACAATTGTCAATATATAGGGTGCTAGCCACAAAATGAGTGACTGTATTTGCGTGGTTGAAGATATTTTCGCCTTAAAATTTCAAGAAACACATGTATCTTAAATTTGATAATAGTTTAGATCACATTTCTGCTATATTCTTTACATGTGCCGATATATACAAGGACGTGATGAGAATTATAATTCATGCATAACAACCAGTTGCACCTCTATACACGCATACACTAATGATACCATTGGTATAAGAGGCTGTGTGAACTATTCAATAATCGACATTTTTCAAATCCAATGTATTTATGATCATCGGCCAATTTGTGCAAAAAAGCAAATCTTGTTAGCTATAAATATATAGTGAAAAATTAAATCTGCCATTTCGCAAGTCCGTCCAACCAGACAACTATATGTAGGACTACAGTACGCGACAAACTTTAATCTCTGACATATATATGTGTGTCTGCAACGTAGGTCACGGAATCCAAAGTTAGTTACTGAGAAAAGGTCTACTCAAAGTTTCTTGTAGAAAATTCTGCGTTGATAGCATTCAAAGAATCAAAGTATTTCGGGTGATGATCAGAAATATAACCTGGCTTCGTAGTTTTTTGATGGTAAATAAAATACGTTATTTAATAAATAATTGTTTTTATCTTGTGACATATATTCGAGAGAAATAATATAAAAAAAAAATGTTTGGATTTGTCCCTGTCTATACGGTGTTCTATAATATAATATATAGATACGGACAAGTCCAAACATTTGGCAAATCTTTTATTTCTTCCCGTATTGTTTATTTCTCTCGAACATATATGTCACACACTTTATAATTAAGATTAAAACAATTATTTTTGTAATAACGTTTTACTATGAAACACTTACAACCAGGTGACCAGGTGGGCGCTGTACTGTGGTGTAGCTGTAGCCTGGGAACAGACGTAAGAATCGTTTGGGACCGCTGGTCACAACCATTCTTATCATTACAGCAATGTTTTTTGGAAGAGAGTGCACTTTATTTGACTTGAAAATATAATACTATTGGGTGTATCATAAAAGAAGAGTGAAGTTCAGAGGTTCACAAAGACCTCCGGAACAACGATCTCAAATTATAAACAGCTTTAAAAGGATCTTCATTTAACAAGGGTCAAATTAGTCGATAAACAACCAATAATTTAATGCTGTCCGCAAATTTCAAATTTGACCCCAATAAAATATTAAATATTCGCAAATTTCAAGGAAAAATAAATTTATCTAGATAAAAAAATTCAATATCGACGAAAAACTATTCAGTATTGGAGGGAAAATATTCAATTTTGCTAGATAAGATTCGTAAAAAAAGAAAATGAATTCGATCACCTCTGATACTTCGATAACACGCCAAGTGACATCAAACATTCAAAACATGTGTATATTTTTGGTCGATGCCGTGTAATGGTAGTAATGTTGCACACTGAAGTGGAGGACATTACGTTTATTTTGTTCCATGTGGAACGCTTCCTTTGACCTCCTCAACGCTCATGTATGTTAAAGTGTTCTTCCGCAAAGCAGACGTCGATTCTACCACGTGGAAGCGTAGACCTTCGAGTACTCGAAATGCACCTCGGTTAATAATGGGTTACACTTTAGTTCTATCTCGATAATATTTACCACTGATAAGAACTGTCCCAAACACTTGGACGAGTGCAAACGGTACAACAAATCAAGTTATGTGTATCGGAGAAAGGAACATCGTGATTTGTTACAGCTCTCGACAATCGGATCGATTCCATTTGCGTGAAAATCAAAAGAGTGTCTACATACATGTATATGTATAGCCCTGGATGGGTTAATAATTATAATAGGCCAGCTACCTAGGACGTTGTGTGACAATTGATGTCCTTAGTCCAAAAGTTACGCTGATCTCAACACAGTTCAAGCAAGTGGCAGATGAACATTACAACAACGATTATTCGCAGTGACTCGACACAGTTCGATCCATATAATTATATATCTATACATATAAAGTTCAATAAGCCACGCCTAGAGATATATAAATCAGCAAAAAAATAAATCAAAATCGCACAAAACTTTTCTTTATATACATACACATATAATTGCTTACACAAATAACGATGCATAAATAAATCGATTACCAACCACTAATCGAGGACTCAAGCATGTACTGTGAAAACCAAGGAAATCCTTATTTACCCTTTATAGGCTTATGTACGTTTTGGCATTTGGGTCGATTGAATGATTGGTATTTTACGCCGTGCTTAAGGGTATTTCACTTATATGACGGCGGTGTATTCCAACAATAATTGACAATAGCACAACCAAGATCTGAAGCGTTTCCATAATGTTGGAAAGGTAATTTTCTTCCAGTGCTAAGTGTTTTTATTGGCTGCATGTTTATTGTAAAATTTATTTTTATTTTTCCTGAAGTGCAATTAGTTGGGGTTTGGTTCTGTGTTTGGGGTTATTTCACTCACATGATCACGTGACAGCCAATCAGGAGTGTCGAGAAGGGAACCACCAAACCGACTACACTATTAAACTATATGGCAAGAGAAGCACCAGGAATTAAGAAACCTCCTTGTTTAATATCAGATTGATTGGTGTCTCACGCTGTGCCCAAGGCTATTTCACTTATATGACGGCGGTGGATCCAACTTATTCGAATACTAACAAGAGTTTGAGTTAACCCAACATACGCCCTCGTGGGGTGTTCGTGGGGTGACCAATGACCAATGAGCCATCCCGACAAACGGACAGACAGACAGACAGATTTTTAAAACGATGAATCGGTATTAGCAAAAGGCACAACTACAGGTAATGGTTAATGTGCCTACTAAGTTTCATAAAGATTGGCTTTATAGCTTTTGAGTTCTGCTCCAGAAACGGATTTGAGCCATCCCGACGAATGGACAGACAGACGGACAGATTTTAAAAACGATGAATCCGTAATAGCAAAAGGCACAACTACAGGTAATGGTTAATGTGCCTACCAAGTTTCATAAAGATTGGCTTTATAGTTTTCGAGTTCTGCTCCGGAAATGGATTGGAGCGATCTGGACGAACGGACAGACAGATGGACGGATTTCTCAAAAGATGAATCCATAATAGCAAATGGCACAACTACAGTTTATGGTTAATGTGCCTACCAAGTTTCATAAAGATTGGCTTTATAGTTTTCAAGTTGTGCTCGAACGGACAGACAGACGGACGGACGGACGCTGATCATCCCATAATACGACCGATTTTCATCGGGCGTATACAAATTAGAAAAACAATTAAATTTCCTCCAGTGCTACAAAAGGCAGTATATCTATACTTGAAATATACTGCCTTAAGTCAGAGGGCTGGTTGATAACAAAACCGTGTCCCATTTTCAGGATGTTAAAAATAAGTACCGGTAATTAAAACATAATTATCTTCAGCTCAACTCTATATATAGCTCTCGGAATTACATGAATTTTGTATAAAGCACATGCATAGTGACACTTTAATCTGTTATTAACCAATGTGTTTTAATGAAGGCGAAAAAATACTGTTGTATTTCTTGTTTATTTTCTATGTTTGTTTGATTTGGGATTTTACGTTTTCCATTCATATAACAACGGGCAATGGAATCTGTCATCGTCACAAGTTGTACCCAAACAAAGACAAAACAGGGCAACGCAACAAGTACAAAGACAACAGCCAGAAACAATCTGCTTATACTCCTGTGCCTTGTAAAGCTTTGAGGTCCCCAGGAAGGCCTTCCAAACCAATGAGTGGTCAAGCATGCAAGGACTCATTTCATGAAAAACCATTTGTTCCACCAACGAGTTTACCAGAATACACAAGAAGTGTAATTCCGAAAAACGATAACTTCATTTTGACTCAATATTTCAGCCTTTATTATGCTATCATCAGGAGATAATTACAAAGTGGCCAACAACAAACTTATATACAGCTTACGTATATAGGCCATACAAATATTTGTATACAAAATACAAAAAATCGATTTGCAACATGAGGTGTAACTCTTTAAAGGTGTTGATATATAGCTTAGTGAAACAAGCTCCGATTCTGGAACGTCTGCTTAGATTGTCTGCCGCGGTCAACTTAAACAAATTTAAGTATTTTGGCGTTATTGCATAATCGGAAGGGTTGTAAATATTTTTTAAAGGCCAGAATTTTATCTGTATATCCACTTTTATGAATTTGAGAAATAAATGAAAGGTTAAACAAATAACAATTGACTGAAAAGCGTTAAATTCTAACGATTATCTGGTCTCGTCCTACGAGCTTGTACAAATTTAACATTTAATACGTCTGTTTTAATAGATGAACATACATCCCTATTTCTTAACGTCGTATCATTATTGACAAAACACTAGTTTTGCAGACCGTTTGACGAAAACATCACGTGCGTGTCAAGATGGGTGAATAAGCCATTTAATGGCGCACTATAGATAAACCGAACCATGTAGACATGCGTGTTTTGATGGTAATTATATGGTGTAAATAAATGAAATGTGAACGGTAATATTATACATATATCCGAAGTCAATCAGCCTGGTACAGTGATATTGGTATCGGTCAGCTCAATCACGGTATAGTATTCCTAACCTGCACATATAGGCGCAACTGATCTAGTTTACAAACACTCAAATATTCAGAGAGAGCTATTGGAATGTAATTTATCCAACACTGAGCGCTCCGTGCCAGCCTGGTGTAACGCGACACTACACTGCGTACAGAGATTCATCAACATATAGTACACATTACACGATGTTATGAAACGTTTATAGAATCCTACTTGAATATAACTTGGGATTAGTATATATACACTCAGCCCAATAACTCGAGACGTTTGATTTTGACGCGAGTGGAATCATTTCGATTGTCGAGAACTGCAACAAATCGCGATGTTCCTTTCTCAGAGACAGATAACTTGTGTTGTTGTACCGTATGTCTACTCGTCCCAGTGTTTCAGTTCGTGACTGTTCTTATCTATACTTATCCCAGTTGTACCTCAGTAATTCATACAAATCTACATTTTGAAGACAATAAATATTGTACAAAGCAGAACATTTTATAGACGGACGGTCGACAGCAAAAATCCGAGGCATTACTCCAGCGAACTACAATTACAGCATTTAAAATCTTGAAATCCAGCGTAAATTACAGTCACGGCTAATTGTTAGTATACTACAACATACAAAAAAAAATGTCCAAACATAAAACCACAATGATCGTATAAAGGAACAATAATAAGCTTTAATTGGGTTGCATGCATGGTGGTACTCGTGCAGGATGTATAGTTGTGGTGGTTCGGTATGGTTTGTGTGCGTGGGGGAGGGGGCTCTTCCTGTATAGTAACCACACCATGCATATAGAGTGTGTATATCTATACTTACAAATATAACAAGAGTTTTAGTCAACCCAACATACGCCCTCGTGGGGTGTACATGGTAATCCAAGTCCTTTCAGATAATGGCATGCAACATGCCATGTTCTAAGGAAGAATGCTAATGATTGGAGCCATCCGGACGATTAACAAACAGACGGACGGATTTCTAAAATGATGAATCCGTATTAGCAAAAGACACAACTATAGTTAATGGTTAATGTGCCTACCAATCAAACAAACATTAAGATTGGCTTTATAGTTTTCGAGTTCTGCTCCGGAAACGGATTCAAGACATCCCGACAAACGGACAGACAGATTTTTAAAACGACGAATCCGTATTAGCAAAAGGCACAACTACAGGCAATGGTTAATGTGCCTAACAAGTTTCATTAAGATTGGCTTTATAGTTTTCGAGTTCTTCTCCGGAAACGGATTGGAGCCATCCGGACGAACCAACAAACAGACGGACGGATTTCTAAAATGATGAATCTGTAATAGCAATTGGCACAACTACAGTTAATGGTTAATGTGCATTCCAAGTTTCATACAGATTGGCTATATAGTTTTCGAGTTCTGCTCCGGAAACGGACTTGAGTCATCCTGACAAACGGACAAACAGACTGACAGATGTTAAAATGATGAATCCGTAATAGCAAAATACACAGCTACGGGTAATTGTTAATGTGCCTACCAAGTTTCATAAAGATTGGCTTTAAAGTTTTTTTAGTTCTGCTCCGGAAACGGATTGGAGCCTTGTTGCAACTATAAATGAAAAATCGACGCGATATGAAAATTTTTTCATATCGCGTCGATTTTTCATTTAGCGTCAATTTCGGGCATTTCAAATTTCAGGGCCTAGGTTAAATGAAAAACTTTATTGCACTGATTTCTCGAAAATAATTTTATTATATACTCTGTCAAAAAAGAAACGCATAGGTGAA
>JAVFBX010178421.1:0-14843 GCA_034783855.1 Mopalia kennerleyi
TTCTCGCCTCTTACGATCGACCGAGGAAGCCGAGGGAGTATTCTGCAGGACTGGCCAACCCGCTCCCCCACGGGGTACCTCTTTTTTAAATTGCTACCTCTTTTACACCATTTACGTCACCTGTTCAATTTTACATCAATGTATCAAACATTTATATACGAACCAAAAAACTGTCATTCAGTTTTTCCTGTTTGTCTTAATAGTTTTCACAATATTGTGTTAAAGTATTGTGTTTAGAGCAAACATAATTAAATTTCAACTTCTTATAACTTCTAAAAAATGAAAAAAAGATATTGAAAATCTGAATGACTGTTTTTAGTTTGATATGTTAAGATGAAATGCGCAAAAATCAGGCCTGTAGGTATAATACCAGTATGGAACACTGAAAAATGAAAGCAGAGGAAACAGGTAAAATGTTTTTCTGATCTATTTTCAGACAGGTTTACTCCTTTTATGCTCAATTCTTTGAAGTAATTAAATCTTTCTTTTTTTTCGCAATTTGTTTATAATATCGAATTGACCAATTCTATGGATGTTTCACAAATAATTATGAATATCTATTGTAAAATATACCAGTTTTTCTATAAAATTGACAAGAGCAGACCGTGTCAAATGTTAGTTGAGTTCCATACAAGATGTGATCAATCTCTTAACAGACTAACACCAATCAACCACATGCAGCTTAATATACGATACACGGAAACTGTTGATACGCCTATATGCCCAGCACATATCCTCTCCAGGTAGCCAACTGTATTTAATTGATTCTCAAAACAAAATAATGTAGTCAAGTTTTATCATCAAAGTTTACGGTCTTCTAATTCAAATTTCTTTATCTGGTCTGCTCTAGGATGAAGATAACTATCTAAACTTTTGGAATATACAATAATAAAAAAAATTCCAAATTTTGAGCTGAGGGTGGATTAGAGTAGGCCTATCCTTAAGCCAGTGGGCGCTAAATGGTATGAAGTTTGTGCACATACGGATGATGAAATTATTTATTTAGCGTGCTATTACACGATCTACTGCATGTAGTGATTGACCTCTATACTTACGAATCCATATTGACGTTCTTGTCACTATTTCCTGTCTGATATATTTTTTCCTGATTAATACAATTGATTAAAACAATAGGTATCATTTGACCTTAAATTATCCCACTAATTAATGTAATTATCATTTACATGTAGGCTAATCTAATAATGGGTTAATGAATCCGGAAACCAAGGATCAGGGTCTCTATTAACACTGATTTGTCTCCAATTGACAGATAGCAATGACATGAAGAGTCTGCTAGACTAACCCCATAAATTACCTGCTACATTAAGTACCCTACTGCCTAGTAGGTTTAAATGCATGGTCTTTTCATTTATATTAACACTGAATCTAAATTGTAACAAAATAATTATTTCGTTTAAGTTTGATTTCAGTTTTACACCATAAATTTTTACTAGTATGCCCAATGTTGTGATCGTACCACCTTTGACTCCATTGGCAGCTGAATCACAGGACAATCACAGGACATCATACAAAGACATCCAAAACAGATCGCTTAGTTGCCCCATTTGAGAGCACCAGGGCAACTCCTTCAGGACACCACTCTCTTTCATTATTGACTGGTGTTTTGTGCCAAACCACCCTAGACATTACTGGCAGCTAAAAATGGCAAAACAGGGAGGTCACAAAACCCAAGACGATTTGTTTGTTTGATTGATTGATTGGTGTTATACACAGTTAGAACTATCCTCTCGTATGAGGGAGTGGCCAACTAAATTTGTGTGCTTCTGGTAAGAGCCTGAGGAACCCTGTATGGTTTTACATTCCATATTCACGAGTAAACGTCAGGCAAAACTCTTTTATGGCTAGAGTTTTAAAATCTTTCAACAGTCTATGTCATCGTGATAAAATAGATCTGTTTTCTAATAAATTCGCCTTTAAAAAATCAATCAGAGACTATGTCAATGAATTGTAGTGAATAACTGGGCAACAGGAAGCTCCCTCCCAACCATCCGCTTTTATCAAGCATGCCCTAACTATTATAGCATAACATTGTATGATCGATGAGAATTATTAGAAAATTTAAAACGCTTAAAAGCTTTGCACTACTTTACTAGCCATGCATGACAGGGTCGTTAGATAGGGCACACTGACTTTAACAGACATTAGGCCAGCTAATTAGATTATTGATCATTTTTCCATGTATTTTCACCGTAATAATTAAGGAGCCCGGTATTTGTTTACGTGTATGGATCGGCATATGAAAATGTTCATAAAGATTTTTTTATAGAGCCATGTCGCTGATGAAAAAGCCCACGATACAAAGTTCCAGAGACAGCTTAGCATAGGTTCTGCCTCACATTGGGGTGTATGGAAAAGGGTCCGCTGACAAATTAACCTTGGAGGCCGACAGTCTAATTGGAAAGTGTCGAATAATTTGATCTACAAATAAATGTCTAAATGTGATACTAATTTTTATTTTGATTGGCCCCAGGCTTGGGACTGGGCAACTGATGGCAGGTTTTATGCATACTATCCAAACATCTGTGTGGTCGACTTTTATCTAGCTCTCATCTAAATATCACAATGATTTAGTTTTCAGATTATTGTCCAGCATATGTTCCTTAAACTCTCTTCTATATCAAATTAATCTCTATCTAACCAGTTTAAGCCATGGTTGTCCATTTGATTGTTTGTTTGTTTGATTGGGGTTTAACGTCGTACTCAAGGGTATTTCACTTATATGACGACGGACTGTCCATTTCACACTGTTCCTTGCCCTAGTGTGGTGGAAAACCGGAAGGAAACCTCGTACAAACCACCCCCGCGATTGCCGGAGCCACATCTTGTGACTCACTCATATACCTAAGGGTCGACAGACGGACTCGATCTGTGAACGGTAAATCGAAGTAGGCGTTAGAAAGCGCGCTCGCTAACCACTACACCGCGGCCGCGGGCTAGGCCTGCCAGGTGTAGGCAAGCAAATTTTGTCTCTTTTCATTTACTAAATATATATTTAGGCTAAAACTCTCTATTGTGTATTAGCAGATCACCAACAATTTCCGTTTTTGTTACTCATCGCTTTTTATGAATAAACCTTATACATGGACGGCGATTCCAATAAATGTTTTATTCGAGCCAGTAAAGCATATTACTGACTTTGGGACGTTCGGATTCAATGGAAAGCAAAATATGCACAAATTAAGGATATTGCTTTTGGCTCTGATTCTAACTTTCATAACCCAAGGTATATAAATTACATATGGCACCTCCAAGCTTTCTCACTTTCTTTTCTACCACGGGGCCTGCTGGCCGACGCGCCCCGGTCAGCCCCGGTCCATTAGAATGATAGAATCTACATAATCGTGTAACTAAACCAACCAATCAAACGGCTTTGTTTCAGTCCCAAGGGGTTTCATTTTATTTTATTTTTTCACGTCAAGACGCATCTTATTCGTCACATCATCCCAACAAACTTTGCGTAGATCAATATTCCATATTGTAAAAGGTGGACCAGCAGACGTATGACTAGCTACTGGGATTGTCAAGTTTTGTATACAGGGGTTGATTGTATTTAATTTATTTCTGCAGGAGTCCTAGTGCCTGGATAACTTTACCTCAATGACGTTTATAAGGCTTACAAAAAAGTGCAATTTATGGCACTTGAGCTAATAATATATATACATTGTCAACATTTAGCATATAAAGATGTTCACCAAGGAGAGGGTAGGCCTATATAGGGGTATGACACAATCTAATTAAAATCTCAAAAACGCTCCTCGTGTTTTGTTTGTCGCTATATTCAGATCTAACGCAATCACCCCCACTATAATGTCGATTCGTCACTTAAATTGACCAATCACAGAGCTGCTTCCCAATTCTGGCTCGTAAAAGCCGAAGATTTTCGCCGACATGCCGAAGTTTCCCGACTGCGTATTTTTACATGACAAACGAATACATGCACGCACAATCAACAAACACCATTCAAAAAATAAATTTGAGTTGAATCCGATTTTTCCCCGTTTATATGCGGCTTCCAACATTAACACAAATGAAAATCGGACAACTTCTGCTTGTTTTGGCTGATTTCGTTGTTTACCACAGCCCCGTGTTATCTGTGTTTTTATTGGACAACTGAAACTGTGACCTTTCGTGAACTCCTCCAGTAAGCTTGACCTGTAATTGAACAGCATTAGTAGAGTGATTGCCTTAGATCTCAACATACAAACAAAACACGGGGAGCATTTTTGAGATCTGATTTTAATTAGATTGGGGTAAGATCCGCAGTCCAGTAGTGTTTGGGTATCCAGGCCGAGTTTTAAAAAATCACAAAGCAATCTGCTGAAAGTTTGTTCAAAGGAAGAGAAACGTCTTAATTAACCTATTACACTATCGGCAGAGTGTGCAAAACAAATAAAAATTCCGTGTCGTTTTCTTTGAAATTTTTCCGCTAGTGCTTTATTCGAAAAAAATTCCTTAGCTCTTTCCTTAAGATGTTAAGGAATATTTTTTTCAGTGTACAGCCCTCTAGTCATAAGTTATTTGTTTCAAGCTTAGCAATGCATGGAGGAACTTTTTTTTATTTATATATTTTTAACCTCTTTTCCACAGGTAACGTTTTTCGCCGTCCTTTCGCTGACCAGAGGCGGGCCAGTCATGGGGCCGCATTAGGCCACTCCGAAGAAATCCAGGTACCTGACTGGTTCTTGGAACTCTCAGATGATCATCTAGCGGCCTTCGAGAAAGTAAGACTTTATCAACATTCGTAAACTGATGGCATACAATTATAGTAAAATCAAATACCAGGCTGTGGCTTTTCAGAAATTTGCCAAGAGTGTCGTTCAGTTGGTAAAATTGACAGCCCGGCCGATTAACCCAGAAACGCGTTTCTAAGCAATTGTCTTAAGATTTTACAGGTATGCTTCTTTATCCCTATTTTCAATATCTTTTGTAAAATTGCACTACAGCCTCTTTTAATTTACAATTACGTGAAAAAAAAACATTTCTTAACGATCATAGTACCGTGAGAATCCACATTAAGCAAGGGTTGACTTGCATGCCCCTGCAGTTATATTAAATGTTCTCACAGTTTGATTTGTAGTAGCGATATCAGGTGAAGTTTGATTGCTAGACAGGTTTGTACTTTTTATCGACCAATCAAAATGCAGCAAAAAAGGGGGTAAGTCGTAGCTACAAATCGACAGTGAGAATGCGAATAAAGCAAACAAAAAAGTAATAATCGCCCAACCGAATAATAAGAAGCTCTTTCTCTGGTTCAGATTTTCTGGCTAATGGACGTTGACCATGGAGGAACAATTGACGTGGACGAGTTACATGACGGATTGAAGCGGATTGATAGTCAGGTGACTAAGGATGAAGTCGAGGCTACTCTCAAGATGGCTGACAAGACTGGATCAGGAGGGATCAATTTTGAAGAATTCCTTTTCATGATGAGTCAGGCAGAAGATGGTAAATTATTTCAGATTTGATCTTGATATAGAGGCAAGTTTTTTAAATGGTATAAAAACAAAAAGTTCAAAGGATGAATTCATTTTGATGATAATCAACAGGATTTTATTATTGTAGGCCAATTAGCGAGTTACCTTTTCTTATTGGGTGTTATAATTCTTATTGTTTGAATCACTACCATATAACAGATGTTCGTTTTGAATTTTGAAATGTTTATTTATTTTCAGGGTCCAGTGATAAAAGAAAGAAGGAATTGAAGAATGGTTATACTAGGCGTCAATGCTTGTTTTATTCGGCCATTGCCCGCTTCACCGCCGAGGATGTCAAACCGCCTGTGTATTCAATCCCGCATGTGATCAAACACTACACTGCAGGTGCCCGCCTGATTGGTCTGAGCAGCCGACAACTGGATGAGAATCTGAAAAAATTGACCCAAACCATAGACCAGCGATTCCGGGACTCTCCCTATGCTAAAATACCATCGATGCCCAAAGAATATCCTCCCAGGAAGGAGAAGCGACGCAAGGGAATACCAAGAAGGAGTAGGTCCCTGTCCCCTACTAAAGGCCAAACGCCCCCTGAGGAAAGGGCAGGCTCACTGATTCCAGGTCAAGGATTGGACACGAGCTTATGGCCCGTCGATCAAGCGGACCAGCCCAGGACGGACGAAGAAAGGGCGAAATGGGTATAACATGATTTAATTTATGTTGCGAAATGCTTTTTTAATCTCTTTTTAGTTTTTAAAAGCAATTATAATGTATAACCAGGGTTACGTTTATCATCTCAAAGCAGTTTCATGTTTATTATTTACCCATGTTGACAATCCATATGCTATATTCCCTTGTCATCGATTTGTCTTTTTCAGTTTCAGTCAATGATCAGTAAAGGATACAACAGAAGTAGTGTTGTGGCCATGCTACCGGGTCTAGACAAGAAGTTCCTCAGCAAGCTGGGTGGGTTTAAATAATGCTTGCTTCCTCTCATAACATTGTCACTTAAATAATTCTATATATTGAGTTGGATATAACCGTATTCCGTATAATTGTAGTCTATACCAATTCTGTTTTGCACTATTTAAATTTTCAGTAACTTTTGTCATTCCTCTCTGTTGAAAATATATAATTGAAATATGACATTAAAGTCAATATTACATATTACCTACAGCACCGCCGATAAGCGAAAAATGGGCAATTCAATTGAAAATTACCTGTCCCGTTTGCCCTATAGAAATGGCCTTTATCTCGATTATTTTTTTTTTCAGACAAAGAGACAGCGGAGAAAGAAATCAAAGAGGACGTTCCAGCAAACCCAACCATGACTGAGCAACCAGTAACAACATCCACAACCAAACCACTATCACCACAAACAAGTCCACGATCAAGTAATTTTATGTTTATTTATTTTATTTATTATTTATTCATTCATCACAACAGTTCTAATAGACCCACTTACAGCAATGATAACAACTACATGATAACAACTACATGATAACAACTACAATGATAACAGGCATATATACAAATGAACATTTAAAAGTATGGTCTATATTAAGAAAACAGTATACTCAAGAGTTGCATCTTGGTACTGTTGCTAAGGCATATCTGCCCAACGTCTGTCAAATTGGCGTGATCGAGGTCATGTCTTTTTGGCTCATATTGTAATGGTTTGATTTGACATGTTTTAAGATTCAGTTAACAACAGTCCTACATGACATTGCCAAAATCATATAACTGCACATTATTAATATTTTCATTGTGAACGTTGGAGTTTTCTGGTTGTATTTTAGCAGCCAAGTCTTCACCAAGAAAATCTTTAACAGGGAATGCGAAGAAGCGAATACGCGGCTGGCGAACACCGGGTGTGGCCAAACAGAAGGTGGAGCCCCCAGTCTTGTCTGTAAAATCTCATGAGGTCGAACCAACAGATGACGACCTGCCAAGGGTTCGCAAAAAGGTGAGTTGTCGAATTTTTCCCTGTCAGCGATCATGGAACTCCATAATTGTTAAACAGAGCAATAATAGGTAGATAGTTAGCAAATATCAGATACTAGTATTTGCTATTGTAGCTCAAGGAGCATTTTGTAACCATCAAGTACCATCTAGCTTTTTAACGCGGGCTGTACGTAAGCCATGGAGGTAATCCCGCTTCCGGTTGTAATCAAATGCTCAAAAGGGGTGAGTTTTTCTCATAATGATTAATTTGGAACCCTGTTAGTCGCTGCATAGCGGCATGGAACCGTGTCTTTCTTCAAATCCAGATATTATTTCTACCATAATTTGTTTATGCAATCCCTGATTCAAGTACTTTTGTTTCAGTTTTGCGTACAAGTAGAATCTTTAGTTTCATTTACGCATGTTTATCTTTAAGGCCAAAGAAGCATTGGCGGACTATTACAACAGAATCCGTTTAGCAGCCGTGGAAGCAGCTCGTAAACACTGGGACAAACTATACGCCGAGGGGATGAAAACTGTGAAACCTCACCAGCGAGACAGATACAAGACAGTTTACAGTACATATTCCCCATTCCTGAGAAACAAAGTGGTGATCGCCAGCCAATGGATTCCGGGCATCCATCCACCAAAACCAACCGGACCTAAACATGTTCCTTTCACATTTTATGTGTGACCTACTTCGCATGGTTTAATTTTAGTACATTTTTACAAGTCCAATTTAATGTTGTTTTTTTCTTGGTGTGCATTATTTTTTTATCTAAATCCAATGCATTTTATTTTTGAATAATTTTTTAAATATATATATTCTTTGTGATGAATTTCAATTTACATTTTTTTTATAGTATTTTTCAAAGTCTTACATGTACAGCATTTTAGTCAAATGAATCAATCGAAGGAGTGTTTTGAGCAAAATAATAAAGTCTCATCTATCAATATATATAAAATGTATCGTTTTCGTTATTATTTCGTCAAAAAATCCATAAAGGGGTTTGCTTTGATTTTTACACTTCAAATAAGATGCTTGGACATTTTTTAAACAAAGCCAAATACAAGAAGTTATGGATTAGTGTTGTAAGGGTGATCTTGCTCTTGATTTTATCAATATTTTGTTGATTATTCTTCAAAGCAATTGGATCCGACGGCCGTGTTACCGACGGTGGTTAGCGTATCGGGCTATACGGATCCTCCTTCGATATATCGCTCTGTTCACAAGTATTTCTCCCTTTCTTCCCATATGAAAAAAACATTTTGTTTTATGGTTCCAAATAGAACCATTTTTTTCTAAAGAACTCATATAACCATTATTTCTAAGAGTGTGACTATGAATGTATAGAGAGCCATGTAGGGCATGTTGAAAGAGAGTATCGCTACCTAACCCTACAATGAGGAATAATAATGCAGCACTGACGTATATTTTGGACAACACTATTGATAGGTGTCAAAAGGCTACATGTTTACCCGACAAATCCCACTTTGGTCAAATCTTCTAGCTTTAAAAAAACGCCTATCATGTACTAATATGAAATACTAATCAGAGTATCTATGTTTATAATGACTTGTTTGATCGGCATTTAGAAGCTGGGATGATAACGTAATAAGTAAGACTTTATGGATTTTCAACTTCTGGGTTTATTCGTACGCAACGTTTCAGTGCAGATACTAGCACCGTTTTCAAGCCAATGAAAACGCTTAAAACGGTGCTAGTATCTGCACTGAAACGTTGCGTAAGAATAAACCCAGAAGTTGAAAATCCGTAAAGTCTTACTTATTATCTGTTTTTAATATGACTATTATTCAACGCAAGTTCAAGTTTATCGCCACAAAGACAAAATGTCTCTCAATCCATTGATAACAATATTTTGAAATGGCATAAACAGTCTTCCATACTTGAGTCGCTAACACGATTCTGAATCTCATCCGCACACCCTGAACATCTCTTCACATCCGGACTCACTTATTTTTGTTTACTTCGACATATATTTGAGCCCTGTTTATCGATTCCTCTTTAGAATGTTGTAAGAGAATAAACCCGTCAGCTAATAATAGTATGAAAGGTGCTTTTGTGGATACTTTATAAATGTTTCATATTCCCACTCTGTCATGGAAATTGAAAGGAGTCTCGAGCCAAACCGTTCCCACATAGTACGAGTTTTACTTTGCTGGTACATTCAGCACTTTAACTCAAACTGAGATGAAAAGAGTCATATCTCTAAAATCGCAAATTGTTTAGAATATAATAGCGGCTGTCGTGGCATATAAGTGGATTTATTAAGAGAAGCAATAACCACTATTGTTTGTTGAAACTCTGCTGAAAAGAGATATATTAGAGTCGCCATTGGTTAGATGGTCGTACTAGAAAACCTGTAGTTTGTATACACCCACCCAGGATTAACAATAAACCACCTATAGATGAACGCCCCTTTTAATCGCGAGCGTGCAAAGCTTATATTTGTAGTGCATTCATGGCTGCTTCTGTGTCGTTCAAATTCTAACCGTTTGCTTCATTTAATATTAACTATATGCCTAGATATATAATCATCTCGTTAGGTGTGATCATTAGCCGCATTGCGATGCTTAGCCTATATCTTTCACCTTAATCATATAGATGGAAAGACTTTTGCACGTGATTGTTAAAAACATTATTAATTTGAAATACGGACAGCAATTAACATCGAGCAGAAGATGGGATGTAGACCTTCACATGTGATAGTGGGATATCTGAGGATGATAGCATTGCTCATCTTGTGTGAGACCAGAACTATCGATGCAGGTAAACGTCGTTTATAAAACCATATGTGTCCAGGGACTATGTTCGCCCAGAAGGGGTACAGGTCAGGATATTAACAGTATTTTCGCTATTTTAGGAGAGCACTTTCTTAGTTTAGAGGCTCCCGGTCGTGGATTAATGGTTAGCTTACTTATCCCACTTCAATGATGTTTCCCCCCGGTTTTCAAACGTATTTAGGCCAGATCGGTGTAAAGGGGACAATCCGTCGTCATATAAGTGAAATATCGTCGAGCACGACGTTGAACGCCAATCAATCAAACAAACGAATCTCAGTTTGGACATATTCCAGTTCATAAGATTAGAAGGCTGAAACCCGTCCGTGAGTCGAAGGCACAACGCTCAGAGTGAAGCATGTACAACTCGCCAGCAGTACATGCCGGCCACCGTGACCACTTAGCCAACAAGCCCTCTACTAGTAGAAGGTCGTTCGGTTCTACTGGCAGAAACCATTGTCCTTTCGCAAGGGTCAAAATGTGTCAGACGAGATTTCAACATTACTACCCCTCGGTGCAATTCGAAAAAAATTCAAAAATGTGGCAAAAATGTGACTATTGCAGAATTAAGCAGCCAATCAGAAAGCCGTTTACACATCAAAGTCGACGACAAACAAGCCTGGCGCCACTGTCAATTAACGCGTCGGTGATGGTGTCAGGACTCGTTTCAGCATGGAGGTATAGCAGAAACTCCGCCACTTCAAAGTGTACGATGATCACTTCCGCCAGACGCCTCACAGCTCGATTATTCACGGTCGAGTGAGTACGATGTGGGCTAGATGGCTTGATTCACGCATGCGCACATATGGTTTCACGGGAATCCGGATGTCTTTTGGCTTTGAGGCGAAGGTGATTAAGCTCCCGTCGTGTATGTTTAATTAGGTGTTGAACTCTTAACAACATGTTATCTAATGTCAACAAACAAAACAATGTCTGGTGCCATAATCCCTTTCATACTAATTAGGCTGATTCAAATTGTGGTTCAATTATCTCCAGGGGGTAAATAGTGTATACTTTAACAGTCAACAAACACTAGTAGCAATGCAAGGAAACGCAAGACCACTGCAGGGTTGTCTCTACTTTCAGAAACACCCGTATGATTGGTTCTTGACAGGCGGCTGCATGGGCCGGGATAAAATTTTTGTAAAGAAATCGAAAACCAACAAAACATAAGTTAGTTCTAGTGTATTAACATAGTAAATTCAGATGTCTGCTTTCATGCCTATCTGCTCAGGGCTGGCATCAAACAAGATTATATATTTAACTGGAGTTTAACGTCAAACACGAAATTGTTGCATTTGTATAGCAGTACACATAGAATTCACAAAATATTATAAAACTTTATAGATCGCCATTTTCATTCTTCAAGTTGATTCCATGACTTGCTGTGCATATAGTACAGTGTAGTGTACACTGGGAAAGAAAGAAGTAAAAAATAACACTACCGGTAGGCTATAGACTTGTCCCTACAAGAAAGAAAAATTATTCCTTATTCAATGAAAATTATATGCAATATTCTTGGAAAAATAGGCCTTGTTACTTTCACAATACATGTACCAATTGCTCAAAAGATTGTCTGAAAAAAAAAGTATGAAAACTTCAAAATTAAACAAAATGTTTTTTTCTGAATAATATATAGGCCTATCTTTTAAATTTCAAGCTCATGCAGTCATGGATTGTAGTAAATTTTGAAACGACAAATGTTTCGTTTGGAACTATGCAACACAGAAACTGTTGTCTATGTAGATCTAGGTACCGTCATATTACCACGTATGCCTAGGCTACAATCTAATTAAAATCAGATCTCAAAAACGCTCCCCGTGTTTTGTTTGTCGCTATATTGAGATCTAAGGCAATCACCCTGCTTCTACTGTTGAATTAGGTCAAGCTTACTGGGTTTCACGAAAAGTCAGTTTCAGTTGTCCAATAAGAACACAGATAACACTGGGCCAAGGAAAACACCAAATTCAGCCAAAACAAGCAGAAATTGTCTGATTTTCTTCTGTGTTTATGTCAGTTGCATGTAAACAGAGGAAAATGCAATTCCACTCAAAGTTTATTATTTGAATGGTGTTAGTTGATGTGCATGCATGCATTCTTTGGTCATGTAAAAATACGCACTCTGGAAACTTGGGTGGAAATCTTTGGCTTTACAATCCAGAATTGAGAAGCAGCACTGTGATTGGTCAATGAAAGAAACCAAACTAACAATGTAGGTGGGGTGATTGCGTAGATCTCAATATAGCTACAAACAAATCACGGGAATCATTTTTGGGATCTGATTTTAATTAGATTGGGAGTTAGCTGTATGAGCTCTGTATTGCTTCATACCTTACCAACTGAGCTGATTTGGTGCATGCTGACAATTACTTATGGGTACTTTAATTGTCAATTTATTGTTTTTATGTTAAGCAAAAAAGGGTAAAACTATAAGAAATTAGTTTTGATTGAAAATGGTGCTAGTATCTGCTACCAAACGTTGCTCGTCAATAAACCCAGAAGTTGTATATCCATAAAACTGCCTTGTTATGTTACTATCCCTGCTTCTAAATGCCACTCAAAGAAGTAATAAGAAATTCTGCGACATATTTTTATCCGTGATATTCTGAATTGTCGTTTAATGTGAAACAATAATATGATTTTATTCTTTTCTAAAACCTACTCAAGATAATATATTTAACAAAGATATTTTTGGAGTACCTTTTTTTTTCAAATTGCTACTTATTTTTACACCACAAACTGACCAACATAGGCAAAAGTATTGTCATTTTTGACAATGTATAGAACATTATTTCAACAACAAAAAAAGGCCATCCAGTTGTTTCTTTTTCACCCTTGTTGTGTTCAACTCACAAACTTAGCAAAAACTTTAAGAATTTTCAACTGAAAAAAAAAGATATAAATTTTTTTGTTTTTGTTGATGTTCTGCATGTTTAGTGGGAGTAACCAAAGAATCAGTGGTGTAAGTACAATAATGGCCAAGTAGTAGACATTTCTGAACAGCAAAAGAACAAAAACAGCAACACAGTGCTATCAATACAATAGTTCTCTAATTCGAATATTTTTATCAGGGTTTTCTCTGGTGTAGAGAGCAGAATCTCTACATGAATTTTAAATTATACAAAATGTCAGTGGTTCCATTTTGAGTGCTTGATGGTTAGTGTCTCCTTTAAGGTGCTTTCTCACAGTACGATTTGTAGTAACGACTTTGGGGAATTCCCCTCATTTCTTGCGTTTTGATTGGTCGCTCATTAAGTATTACTTTTTCCACCAATCAAAATGCAGCAACTAAGGGGAATCCCCTGAAGTCGTAACTACAAATCGCACCGTGAGAATGCACTTTAGTTACATGCTATTAATATTGACTTTTCATATTTTGTTTTCTTTAGCTCTACAATATTTTATAAAATTGTTGAATTTATGGTCCCAAGTTTTGCAACAATTCTTTCTATTTTGTGTTTATATATTATTTTTTTTACAAGCATTCCATTTTTACGTCCATAACTTGTAGTCATGTTGAATTACAGATTATCGAAAGTCCCAAGTTTTGCAACATTCTTTTGTATTATATCTTTTTTTTATATTTTTACATGCATTCCATTTTATCACCCATTCCCTGTTATCATGTTGAATTTTTTATTATGGAACGTCCCTAGTTTTGCAACATTTTTTTATTGTTATTATTTTTTTTAACATGTATACCAGTTTTACGTCCATTGTCATCAATCATTGTAGGTTAAAATAAATTGTTAAATGTTGTTAGCTGTCAGTGTTAATCTATAAATCTCTCTGAAAATCATCAACATTTTTTGTTTTGTTTTTAATTAAAAAATATTTTCTGGTTTAACTTATTTCCTAGTCGGGGGTGATGGGTTGGAGGGAGCTTCCTGTTGCTCTCTGGTCTAATAGGTACCAGGACACCAATCTGTTCATGTTGTTGTTGTATAGCATAGGCCCTATTGTGAGTGCCCTTGGGCCCGTTGCTCAAAGTGCTATTAGGTTAGATTTTAACCGTTGTTAGATGACATCATACTATGTTGATTGTTTGTTTTGGGTTTAATGTCATACTCAAGGGTATTTCACTTATACATGTATGATGACGAATCAGCCCAATGGGTGAAGGAAACCACCCTCGACACGACTGGCAACACAAGACAGGACAAATACAGGATGCAATACAGACACCACAAACAGATCGACTACCACCCGCTCATACCATGTTGGAGGTCGAACTCTAATCTATTATTAGCGATTTAATCTGGTGTTTTCAACTTCTAGTCTTTCGATCAACTGGCCCCTGTCATTGGTGGTTTCTCTTTGAGTGAAATAACCCTCTAGTGCGGTGTTAAACCCCAATCACACAGAACCTATAAAGCATACCTGTAAGAAAGCATGTCAGCTGTCATGTAAAATATGACATGAATTGTCAGTGTCAGGTTAGTTTAAAGGTTAGGTTTAGTTTAGGGTTTGTGTTTGGTTTTAGAGTTAGTATAAGGGTTAGGTTTAGTATAAACCCTAACCCGGAAATAAAAAAATCACGTATATCTTACATGATGGATAGGCCAGGAATATACTGTGAATGCCTTTATGTTTGCGGGTATTAACTTTCGCGGATTTACGAAAAACGGCTTTTCGCTGGTTGTA
>JAVFBX010178432.1:0-26130 GCA_034783855.1 Mopalia kennerleyi
TTAATTTCACCACGGTACAAGCTGGGTCGACAAAGAGTGTCCTCCCTTCTATTTTCTCTGTATACATTGACGGCCTCAATCATGGTACCGAGCCCCTGTGTTTCAACCCCGCTGATACATGTCTTTGCCAATGTGCAAAGTGATTGCCTGTACCAAATGATTGGGTTTACTGTCTGGCACACACACACACACCCCAACAACAGAAGAAAACAACAAGTAGATTTTGTGAAGTCCTCTATTTATTTTATCAATTAATCTATCACATAGTACGGAGCAATTTTGCTCAGAAACGCCTGATGTAATCTATTGGTTTGTACAGCTTTAATTAACCAATAATGTCATCTTACGTTTTTGAACACATACAAAGAACAACATTTGAACAACCATTACTCATTGACAAACAATGGTATACAAAAAAAAAACCAAAACAAAAAGAACATATGCTTTTTTTTTCTTTCCACATTGGCTATAAAGTTATATTTCCCCGTAGAATCGATGTCAACAAAAAAGTTTGACAACGATATCCTTGTCCAAGCTGAATGAAATAGATTAACCCCTGATTATATTATGAAAGGATATGTTTCAAGAAATGGGCGACAAAATAAATAATTATTCAGGATGAATGAAATGGTTCACGTATATGCCAGTTCCACAAGGCGATCTTAGCCGAAGTTGATCTTAGTTGCCATGGCGACCAATACTAGTGGTATTGTGTCGTCATGGTAATTCAGATCAACTCAGACTAAGATCGCTTTGTGAAACAATACCCTGAATATTAGAATGCCATAAAAATGTACAACAAATGCTTTCCGCATACAGTCCGATGCTTCCACAGTAACCTCATTGACAGGCAAATGGTATGCCAAAACGTTGTTGTTGTTTAGCTTCAAATTATGTACTGTGTGTGTTGTTACGATGCAACACAGCAAGCATGTCACGTGCCTTACAATGTTGTTACTGCGTCAGAATCATAGCTTATGCTGGGCTTCTCTATTGTATTATGCATAGCTATTCTCCTATGCATGTTCATTTGAAGCCCTCTATGTAAAGAAGTTCAAATAAAGCTAAGTTGATTTTCAATGATCAGGCATAAATGTTACAGGACAAAAATAACAATGTGAGCTGGCAATTATATCTCAAAAGGGATCAAAATCTAGAACACAGCTACAAGAAACTTCCAAAAGGTTGACAGGGAATAACTTAACAGCACACTGATGATTTGTCGGAGATAGATAGCAAAAGTACCTGCCACAAAAAGACTACCCGAAACAAGTCTCTTTCACAACTTCAATCAAATTCATTCCATCATTTATTAAAATAGGTTTACTTGGTCCTTCATAGAACAAAAATGCTTGACATTTTTTAAAATAAATATAAAATGTGTAGACATTTGAACCCAGTGCCGAGTGAGCAAATTTTATTTGTGAGTGAAGCATGCAAAAAAAAATTACACCGCTTCCATAATTTGAACATATTTTAATGATAAAAAAAAAGCTCCTAATTCTGATACTAATAAAGCTCCCACATCTATTGCTCTGTTACTAAGCAAAATGAATATAATTCTACACACATTTAGAATGTGTACTAAAGCTTTTTTCTGATAAAATACCTATTGTTAAATGTGAGGAGCCTTTGGGGTTCTTGCAAGACGCTATATGTCACCTCCAAAAAGGTCTGTGGTGCCGAGTCCGCTCACCTTAAGATTAGCACTAGACCAACTGAAAGTGTGTGTGGCCTGTATATTCGGGGGCCTCCCCACACATGTAGCCAGAGCGACTAAAGACCTATGGAGCCTGAGGGCTAACCTTGAACATGGGGCCAGACCAACTAGAGATCTGAGAGGCCCTATGTTCTGTGGATCCCCGTGGGAATTTTGGGCCATGGAACTGAAACTCTGTTGTTCATCTGTTCTTTAAGGGCCCACCTCTGAAGTAGAGCTATACTGATTGAAGATCTCTGCGGCCCATGTGCTCTTTAGGCTCACATAAAAAATGGGGCCCGAGTCCTGGCAAGACTGGGTGCCAGACCAAGTGATTATCTGTGAAGGGTACATGATCAACAGGACCAATTAAACAGGCCTTTAGAAAAACCTCTTTTTCTCTCCTTTAATATAAATAAATCTTGCTTAAATTTTAAACCAACTCAGGTTCTCGACAGGTTCTACATGCTGATGAAAATCAATATTAATGGATCCTAAATCCTGCGGTCTATCTTTGTAAGCAACGTTGATAAAAATAAAACCATTTAAAATATAAGTTTAAAACTCTACTAATAAACATAGAGCCACAGCAGAATTCAGATTATGCCATTACTACTGGATGAGGCTTTTATAATGGGTATCAGCCAGAAAGGCCACGTCAACTTAAAAATAATTAAAAAACCACAAGTTATTATTTTGTCTTGTGGGTGTAAAAAATAAAACTACATATATGCAGATGTGGGGAAAAATAATTAAAAAATTTTCCACAAAACTGAGCACAAACAGTGCAACATTTTTGATGGTCAACTTATAATAATGATAAAATTTAAAATAAAATACAGACATTTTTTTCATAAATCAGTACAAATTGATCATACTGGGAAAGAAAAAACAAGGGACATAATTCTCTTATGATACAAATGGACTCCTGAAGCCCAATATGACAGAACCAAACAGACCAAAAACTGAGCTTATATGCATGGGACGAAAGTCAATGATTTTTTTTTTTTGCCGTGATAAGCAAATACTCCGAGGAAAATATTGTTTAAAAAAAAAAATGCCTCAGAACAATGCAAAACAGATAGCATAACACGACCTCTCATGAAACATTCAACATAAAACGTAACAACTATGATTTCAGTTGATCACACTAAAAGCTACCCATGATCAAGGGGGTTAAAATAACATTACACTAAAATATACAACATAAATAAGAGACCGTGGAACTTGAGCAATAAATGTTTACAAGAATGCAGCGAAGCCAAACATACAATGGCTTTTGAACACATATTGTCATGGTAGCTTAAACATGATTCAATATTTACCATTTGTTAAACACACTTTTGGGGCAGTTACTAAACCTTTCCTTGCTTCCTACACCCACCGTTGATTTCAGTATTATATGCATATTAATAAATTAAAACAAATAAAACGGAACATACACAAGATAAATACTTGTCACCTGAAGTATAAAATATGTTGGAGCAACTTACGCTAATTCGGATCTCAATTCCAATTCTGGTTTGAAAATTCTGGACATATTTTCTTGAGACAATGTCTACACGATTGTTCTGAAGAATACAGTTCATTCTAATTTAAGAAACTGAGTTTTCAGAATTTTGAACAAATTCTACCCTTTCCCGTAAAAGCATTTAATTTGTTTTTTTAAATTCTCATAACAAGACGTAATTCTTATTTAAACAGAAATCCTTCATAATAACAAGGACAAGAATAAAAACAGAAACAAAAGTTGCATTGGCCCTGTTTAGGCAAATATACATGTAAAAACATTAACAAATTATAGAACTCTATTGAGTGAATATGACAAGTCTACAATCTCACCCCTTTCACACTCATATGGCACGGACCATTTCTATACACAGAAGCTACCATTAGCTACATTTAGGGGTATAGAAGACATAACAAATATTATTTTAAATGGCACAGCTTTCGCCTAGTTTAACTTAATTATTACTTTCTGTACTCCTACAAGTTTCAAAACAACTGAAAGAATGTTTTAAAACTTACATACATGTATGTCATTTGCAAACATTCAGTTAGCTTTCCGTCACAAAAATGTTACACATGGCAAATAAAATAAGATTATCACTGATTTACAGTGAGTGTCCAAAAATAAAATAAAAAATCAGCACTGTTTACAGCATACAATATAAGGTATGACAATCTGCAGGTCAAAGATACATACATACTTACAAAGCTGTTGGATTGCCCAATCAATAGCTTCATTCACAAATAAAGAACATTTTCAACCAATCACCACTGCCCTATCATTATGAATGAGTATATTATGACCAATCAAATGTCATTATTACTGAAAGCCTAGTTCTGATTGGTGATTCCACCATTCGGCTCAGCCTATCATATTATTGGTTATCTCATTTACATATTAGCTCCACCCAGATTACAGAACAGGTTGGGTCTTATTGTATATATATGTCGTTTTATGGCATTATCAATCTTGAGAATGCCGGTCACAGAGTTATGCGGATATAAAGCAGAAGTAAGCTATTTTACATAAGCAAATGACGATCACAATGCTGTGAAAATCTTGTCTACAAGCTACAGTACACACTGACAGCTAAAGCAAGGGGGTAAATATTGATTATAGATCTGTATATAATATAGTATCTACAGGTTGCCTGCTCATCGACAAAGTCAATGAATGTCAAAAAATGAAAAATTTGTAAAATGTACGAAATATATACCAATATATCTTCTATAAAAAGGGATAATAAAAATGGGGACAAAAATTCTGAAGATATTAAATCTTCGCATACTATTATTATTATTGCTAAATTGTGGACTGACAGAAAGTCAACATTCTGCTCTATATCGTCGCTTATCAGTAATGTAAATAACTAGTGATTTCATGGCTGCCTCTACTTCCAACTCAGCTGTATCTAGCACCAATGCAGTGTGTAAAATGGTGGGGTTTCAAGTCAACATGGCAGGTACAAAATATGTACGAAATGTCAAATTCAGTTTCTGTTTCACTTTTCAGGAAAATGATGTCTTCGAAAAAACTTCTTGTGACGACCTTTTTTGTGAAGTTTGTACAATGGCGCTGAGCCCTGGTGGTTCTAAGGTCTCAGATTTGACCTCCTGGTACATGTAGCTTCGATATCTATCTCGCTTTTTAAATAAAGTCACAGTAACTACGAAGCCACTTCTTCTTTTACCGAAACTTCATTTCCATGATTCATGTCAGAATTGTGCATATAAGAACCATCTAAGCTACCATCGGATGACCTGGCATCATTCAAATTGTTGTGATCGTCCACATCCATACTCTTGTCACCATCGTATGATGAGAGTTCATTTTGTTCCACACTTGATGGGGAGGGCGTTCTACCACTGGAGGCACTGCCTGGCTGGAGGAGCTGAGAAGGGTCAAACGAGCCTTGGGATTCGCCTATAAAAATACAGATAAAAAAGTTGTTTTATTTTTTCAGGCTCAAATGTCAAAATTTTCAAAGGTTAAACATGGTCCAAGTGTTTGAATATTTACTAGCGTAGAATCAAACTACATGATGGAATAGGAACAGTTAAATTCATTGAGACCATTAGTCTATAGTATTTCAAAGGTTAAAGGTTGTAAGTGTTACAACTTTGAATTAAATACTTAGCTGCGTAGAATTAGACTACATGAAGGAATAGGATCAGTTAATTAAGACCATTAGTCTATATTATTTCATAATGTAATTGTCTTTTCAAATATTAAAGAGCAGATTGTCTAGTAGAATAACATGCTGGTCAGATACTCTTGATACACAAGAAATATGAATTTTAAGATTAAACTTTGAAAACAAAATCTGTATTAAAATAAATTTTATATTATAAATTTTAATATGCAAATAGGCAATGCAACTTACCCATAAGCCCCTCAACGTATGTTGTTCCAGATTCCCCGTACCAAACTCTGCGGACATCTTGTCTGCGATTTCTCATCAGCTGTTTATACTCAGAGATTCTTAACTTCTTCCCATCAACGATACATGTCCTTTTAGGCCTAGGTCTGGGCCAGCATAAAGCAAACACAGAAAACAATAAATATCTTTGTTAGTTAAGTTGATCATGCACAGGAAAATATTGATATATTTGCGTGTTTATTTGATTGTTGTTTAATGCTTAGGACTATTTTACTTATGTCAAAAGGTCTGCCCAAATGACAATGGACATCGTTAACAGCAAACAGGGACAAAAAAGGACAATCACAAGACATAGATGTCAAAACCGTTTGTCTTCAAGCTGTCCCATAACTCAGGAAGCTCCAGTCAACTAACTGCAGTTTTGTTTTCTTACATTTGTTTTTTTATTTTTGGGACAAGTCTACTTTGCCCAGCTTTTGCAGTCATACAGGTATAACCAATCATTAAATAATACTATTAAATACTGGTACATCAAAGGAGGATGTGTGCCCCAAAACAATTTACAGACTTATCCTTTGGCATACTTAAAGACAAACTTATTCACACGTATATATAGTTTGGAGAGGAAATGATGAAGAGAATGTAATAAATACCTATAACGATAGTCTGGGTGTTTCTGCATGTGGAGTTTGCTTAAGCGTGATTGTTCCTCATAATAGGGTTGTTTCTCAGCATTGGACATTGCTTTCCATTTGGCACCTGAACAAGAAAAAATCTTTTATGAACATTTTTAAAAGGATCGTAAAGCAAAACCCTTGTAGACGTATTAGGCATTTATTTATCAAATAATTATTTAAACTTTCACAGCAGGAATAAAATATAAAAGATTTGCCATACGAGAACTTTTTGTTGAATTTAATAAATTCCTCTGAAATGGGTATATACATAATAAACTAATACAATAACAGGGGAGGTAACTGCCCATAAAGAGAGATAACTCCATCTTACCTAGAATTTTGCTGATGTTAGAGTTGTGCATATCAGGACATGCTTTTAGAATTTTCCTTCGTTCTTCTCTAGCCCACACCATAAAGGCATTCATTGGTCGTTTGATGTGAGGTCTGCCTGCTTCCTGTTTCTCTTTATGAGATCGAATGATCTTTGCGCCAAACATTTTACCTAGAAATAGACAAAAAAAACAAATTAATTATTTGTTGCCAGTTTTATATTTGATCTTGCAAAAAATAAAAAATGAATTATTTTGAAATTAAATTTAGTCTAGGATAAAATGCCAACTTCAGCATATAAAAAAAAATATTGGCACTTAATATTTAGGCTTCCAAATATTTGGGTTTTTGTTTCTGTAGTTCTATCTATACAATTTATTTATTCTGGAGATGATTAATTTTTAAAATTGTCTACACTTACTCTGTAGGTGCTGTACATAGCTATTCTGACCATCTTCTGATCCTATGGACTCCTTTATGCCAGACATTTGAGCTAGTGTGGGAAGTGAAGTCGCTGGAGCAGCGTAGATTGGCATGTGCATGGGGAAGATGGTGTTGGGGAGGGATTGAGCGGCATTTAGCTGGCGAGCCAAAACTTCCTGTACCAGGGTTTCCTACAAAAAATAATTTTAAGAATCATAACTTTGAAAACAATAGATATATCTAGAACCTATTTCAAGATGGTATTAATTGCGATTTTGATTCTTTATACCAGGTGACCATATTATTTTTTTTTTTAAGCAGCAAACAAGCTTTATTTCATGCTGGAGTGTGTAATTGGTTTGTATAGTTGTCTCCCTTCACAAATGAATTTTTGCAGTTCAACTTTCAGGCTTACTTTGGTATTGCATAATGTAAAAGATATATGTCCTAACCAAGGTAGTCTCCCTTGACACACCACATGATAGCTTGGTCAATGTAATATTGGAAATGAAATTGTATAAAACATACCTGCATTTTGTCAGCAGGTGAGTGACATGGTTTTCCATTGAGAGTAAGATGAGGTGATGTGCCGTTCAAACTTTGGCTATGTGGCGAAAGTCCGGACAATGACATAGCCATCGTTGTGTGGACGTGATTGGCCAGTCCCACATAGGGGTTTGTAATGTAAGGCGGCAGGGCGAAAGGTCGATTAGCCAGTAACGATGACACATCTGGAGTGGGCACAGGTACTGGGGCAGCGACAGGTGCGTTCCCGCTATGCTTACGCAAATGGTTGCTATGGGCCGGAGGAGGTGAAACAACATGGCCAGATTTACGAGATGAAGCGCTGTGGCTGATTTCTTCAGACATGTGGTGATGATGTCTACGTCCGTCTGTCATCTTTGGTTTGGTGAGGTTAAGTGGCATCTCACCTAGCCCTGATGGGAAACTGGGTGTCGGCCAGGCCACTCCTGCGGTCTCGCTTCCAGAATTCATCTGGGGACTGTGTTGTCGTGGATTGGGAGATGGCAGCGACTTGGGGGACATTTGCCTGTACGGTGAGGTAGGGAGTTGGGGCGATGCAGACAGAGGTCGATGACTGTCGCTGGCTTTCGGAGAAGCTGATGGAGATGCAGTATTTAACTTGTTATGCAGTGCCGAGGGAACTACAAAGAAACAAAACAAAAACAAAACAATTAGAAATGACCGAAGATTTAACAAAAACCCACATTTCTGAAATTTAAACATTTTCCACACAAGATAGCACATAACATGAATTCATGTACCTACAGCCAAATTGGTTTCATTTTTATAAGAATTTATAAAAAAAAGTACACATGAAGTACTAAGGAATCTTTTAGCCCTTTTTTATAAAAAATAATAATAAAAACTGGCATTTAAATTTCAAATGAAAGTTATCTCAAACTTACTTAGTGCTATAAATGACACTAAGCTACATGTAAGTTCATTCTTCTCTCGATTCATACTGGATGTACTAGGATCCTTTAGAAGTCCTTATTTATACAGCCATACAGATGAGAGTAGAGACAGTAAGAGTAAAGGGGGGTTCAGAATGAATAAAAGAGATATAAAGATAGAAGAGGGTAGAGTGGTATCAGCTCAGTTATGACAAGATAGGATTGGAGTATTCAGAATGTAAATGGCTTCTTGTTTTAAGCTTTAATCAGAAGGGTTAAGTAGACATAGAGAGGAGAATCCTGGCAATGATAACACAACAGCCCCCTCTTATCGCCCCACTGACCCTATCTTACAGGGCAGGAGAGGGAGGGAGGAGGGGGTGTTGGGGTGTTGTAAATGCTAAAATAATCAGAATCGATTTGTTTGTTTTATGACACTGTTTAGCATTAACATGATAACAAGGTATTGCATTAATATCTTTAGTGTGATCGGCTCATATTTGGTGCAGAACTTGAAATAAAGTTTGTGACAACCAACCAGGCATTTCCCAAAACATCAGAAAATAAATGAAATTCCTATTTCTGGATAACGAAACTTTTACCAAAGTTAACCAAATTCTTAACCCTAAACCAAATTCTTAACCCTAAGGCCAACACAAAATATAATGGCCTTCAGGTGTAACTCAGATCTGCATCTATCTTGCATGTTTGCTGAATCAACACAATCAAGTCATTCATTAAACAAAACATTAATTTGCTTTATGGATAGAATTGCAAAAAACAGTTTTCACCTGTTTTCAGAGTCCAATCAATAAGGAATAACTACAACACAATTCAATGCTTACAGTTTTACCATATTGAACAAGTTACTGTAATTTGTAATTGTCCAAAATCAGTTGTAGTATAAATATTAAATGTTCGAGGTGATAAATTAATACATAAATACATTTTTTTTGTGGTTTTATTAGGGTTTTTATATCAACACTCACTGACAGAATATATTACCATTAAACATCATCAGAATCTGTTATGATAAGAAGTAATATTCACACAAAGATAAAGGAAACTTAGACCACTTCTGTCTTAGTGGCTTTATAGATATGGCTATTATAGGCAGGATAATCTAGCAGGCAATTGATGTCCTGTCATGGCCACTCTAAAATGGTTCTTTTTAACATAATCCAGATACGTAGAAACATCTTGGTCAGATTTTTATTTGGCAACTATTTTTTCAAACGAAGAAAAAGGCTATTTTAAATTATTTTCAGAAAGAACTTCAAATCTTCTTTGCTCCATCATGTACTTTCAAAAACTGATTTTACAAGTTTAGACACAATTCATTGTTGTTTGATTTGAGTTTTGAGTTTAATGAGGATGTTATGGGCAAACTTGTGTATGTAAGATTTACTTTACATTATTATAACACAAATGTTTAAATGCAAATAAAATGCCAGTGTGATTGGTTTTTAGAAACAGGACAATAGAAGTAGGGCAAGTTCTATATCAAGAGAAAAATCTGTATGAAGCTAGCTCCTCTGAGAACCATTTCGAATGCACCCAACTCCCTTAAATGCCTCTTATAAATTCTGCTACCCATTTCCCCCTCAGCACTAACAGTTATTCATTACAATATCTGAGTGGCTCAGTGTATACAAAGCAAGGCAGGATTTGTTTATAATCGGAGGAGAAAAAGGAACAGAGATAACCTACTCTAGGCTAACTATCGCAGATTCTCACATGGTCACCAAACTAACAGGTCAAACAGTTGGGCAGATTGTCTGTAGTTTGTCTGCGAAGCACCGTTGCTTCATAATCCGATACACACAGTAAAAGCCTGTCTATTTACAAAATTAGACTCTCTCTCGTCGATTAGTCATCTATTTTACTTTATTCTCTCCCCATATCACTCTGATTACACCCCAGACATTTTATGCCCTCACCAAGCGTGTCTCCGTTTTATTTACATCATGTGAAACACTGCCATCTTTGATAACCTGCTGTTATATACGTGTATATCGTCTCGTTTTCATATAATCTATACTATCACTACCTTCAAGTAGAAGGTTCCATTTGGACCAGTTTAATTTGTGCAGGCTCAAAACTTCCCTGCGTGCAAATAATATCAAGAAGTTATCAATGTATGGCATTATTTTCTGCTTTTTCTCCAGATGGACGCCTTGTGTGTTTTATGCAACAGAATAATTATCGGTACTATTATTATAAGTGCCTTTAATTTTGATCAATCTCCTATCTTAAGTTTGGCATTACATTATGGCAATGAAGTCAACTCAACAAATACAATGCTGCATAAAACAAACCAGTCAGGTAGTCCATAAACATATATTTATGAGCCTTCTGAAAGTCAGTAACAATTATCACAAAAGTTTATGACAGGACACAATACTGTATATGTAACTATATTACACAATGGCTTGGGAACGCACAATATGCAATATTTATATGTCAAGAAAGGTCTATGAGGCTGCATGACTCTGAATTGTTAACTTCTGGAAAATAGCAAAACAAATAAAGTTCAAGAATTCTTCGTTAATAATCTATAGACTTAGTCAATACAAACATGATTTTGAATCGTAATGTAAGACAAAAGCACAAAGCGACCATGATCAATCATACTGTGAAAACTTACACCATGACTTGAAATTGAAAAAACAAAAGCCAGCAGAAACTGCAAAGTTAGCAAGTAGGTGTTGAGAACATAGCATGGTTAATCAGCTTTCCAAACATTATATGTACAAAAGGCTGAGTGAAAGGAAAATAGGGAAATGTGCTAGGGAACATAATGGTGACTGGCAGCGAGATAAATGGCCCAGGAATCAGTGTTTCTTTGATCAAAAACCCCTTTGTCTTTATTTGACATATGGAGTGGAGAGTGACAGCTTGACACAAATCATTACTTGAGGAGCCAGCCAATGGGCTAAAGTTTCCTGCTGTATTTGCTTTAGTGCTTTCCCCTGTCATAAATTTCCCTTTGGGATGGACAACAAAAGTAGCTTGGACTGCCACATGTGGAATTGGTTGAGTTTTAATGCCCTTGAGATTGGGTAGGGGTCATTAAGAAAGCTGACCACCAAACTACTACAATTTGGGGTTGAGTAACAGCCCCCCCCCCCCCCCCCCCCAAGCTCCCCCTGACCTTGTGTATGTATGTACCTAAATACAATAACATGAAATTCTCAAATACCTTTATTAACAACAACCCATTCTTTGTCAAATTGTAAGTCCTGGAAGGGTGTCTACTTAACAACAAACCCTTGCTGAATGAAGATTTTTCATAACTTTCACAAGTTGTTATATCTCCCTAATTGGTGCCTTAATCCCTAAACTTGTGTTCCTCTTAAATCTAAATCTTAACCATATTCTACATTATTATTGAGTTTCCAAAGTGGCTCAAACCCTTCAAGTGCCCCTTGACATAAACCAAAATAACCCCAAATCCCCTTTTCTACCCCCTTTCAATTTCTCCCCCATTGTGGCCTTATTTAGATATGTCAGAAGTTAATGACTGGCTATTTTCTTGGGCATACCACTGCTCTCTGATTACCTACATATTGTTTTCATTGAGTGTGTGTCCCTCAGCTGTTCCACAGGACCCCTTACTTCCCTCCTTGGCTACTGGGCAAAAATTACTCTAAGAGGGTTTGTCAAGTGCATACTCCACATTGCCTGGAATAAAGCTTTAAAGTACCCTGGCCCGAACTGCCTTGTCGTTGTTGTTGTGGTTGACTTTTCATAAAACAATTATTACATCTTTTCATCAAATTTTTAGAGAAAAAATTATGTAAGACACTAAAAAAAACAATAAAGCCAGGAACATTAATTAATAAAAGTATTTAAATCTGTTATTATTTTAACAGTTTAAACATTTTTGTGCAAAGAATAGTAAATTATGTACTTTGAAATGTTTCAAATGGATTTAACAGTATCAAAACACAAACAGAAGGTGGCCCTTTGGCACGTGACCTTTCCCCCCTTTCCTTAAGATTGTTAGTTTACAATAACTGACTAAAACAACTGAGGGCCAGAGCAATTCCTTCAAAAAGTCAAAAGACAGGTTCAAAGTTCATCAGCCAAATATACATATACATGTATGTTGGTCATGAAAAAAACAGCTGTCAAGTCATTTGCTTTTGAGGTTTTTTATCTTCAAGATTTGGCTATATCCTGCACTCATAGCAGGAAAAAATATTAACCTCAACATATAAGTGGGATAATAAATAAGAAAATGGCGCATGCTGTTGTAGCACTGTTCAAGACAAAAAGCTTAAATCCATAGGAAACTGTTCTATTCATTGAATGAAGATCATCTGAATACTGCTTTGAGAACTAAACTTATTAAAGCGGACTTTAACGTACAAACATAAAGCCCGCAAAATCTTTGGTTTTCTAATCAGAGGAATGTAAATCTCTAGTGTCTCATATCAAAGGTTAAGTTATCTTGTATTTTCTCAGGAAGCTAATATAGACAGAAAATAATACCAGAACGGACAGAGTGTCTCGTAAAAAGAAAATACATAAATACTCACTCACTCAAAATATACATGTTTGACAATTCAATCTTTCAACCAGTAAGTAGTGCCAAACAAAGTTAAGCAAAGTGAAAATAAGAAGTTTTTTTCTTTTTATAAAGTGATAAAGTCAATTGGCCAGTCAGCAGGGCCTGTGTATCATATATAAATAAATAAAAATTATAAAAGTTTCTCACTGAAATGACCTCATCTGATGTAAGTTGGCATAAGCGCCATATGAGCAGGAGTATCATAAATAATTTATATAGGATCTTATTTATATGTTATAATAAAAAAAGCTAGGAGAAAAAAAATTAGACATTCATTGAACTTAGTGGATTCCATTTAAGATGATCAAATTAAGTAAATAGTCAAATCTTAATTTACCAAACAGATGCACTCGTTTCACCAGCGAGGAATGTCAGCGTAAAAACAGTGGATGAATTTTCTTCAGGCAACAAACTGCTATAGATTATTCTTCAAGACTGATTCAGTGTGTTACTTCCCATGACTCCGTTTGACCAGACATAGCATCCAGACAACCTTACAGTTACAGATGCCGTTAAAGTCTGCCTGAATCCGTCCACGTTTTACTGAATAATGAAACCATCCGTGTCGGCCAGGTCGGACACGATGAGAGCGGGGTTAGTGAAATCCACCAAACTAACATTAACACACACAAGTTAATCCATGATACAGGCCCTAACCTTACCTAAGTGTAAGCACACACTCAACTTCAAAAATCACATTCACAGAACTCGGGAGAATGGTTTAGTGTACAGTCAAAGTTAAACTTGAGAGAATATAACATGAGTCTCAATAAACTGACTATGGGACAAACAAGGGTTACAGGATAAAGCAAAGCGGATTTGGTTTTATAAAAAGGGGCAAATGATAAATAAGAATATTGATTAATGGCTCTATGTTGTTACTGGAACTTTTCATGGGCCGAGTCAATTTATAGATCGGTGTTAAACGCCATGCTTCAGGGTATTTCACTATTATGGTGGAGATAGGCTCCAACATTAAAAAGCCACGTTCGCACAACAATTAAATCTGAAATACTTGTATGACAGAGCTTGCAACTTAGTGATGGCTTGATCCAATAAGACCTACAGGTTAACCTGTTTCAAATGCCAACTGGCACTTTACACCATTCAGTGAAATTTGAAGGTGACGACTGAGGTATTAAGGTACAATGTAAACCTGTGACAATCATAGGTGTGCTTTGGTTTTTCTCTGTTGAACTGCTGGCAGGAGGATAGGCTTGGGAACATGGTGTTAGCCATAGCTCCCGACAGAGGAAGTCACGTCAGAGAGTAAACCCTGCCATATCTAACCAGCTCAATGTTCAAACGACTCCGCCAGAACATCTAACCCTCGCTGGCCGATGCACAACAAGCGCCACGACAAGTCCACAACTTAAAATAACAGAGGGCTAAGCCTGTTACAATCAGTATCATTGTGTCAAAGTATGTCACTGGTAGTCACCTCCAGCCAGGTGTACAGCCTATGTAGCAACATGGCACTTTAAGCCTTCTCAAAATTCCTCAACTTTGCATTTTCACTCACCTGAGTAATTCTCTGTAAGCACAAACCCTTTGAAGTCCGATCTTTTCTATTTTCTTTCATACAACTGTGTTAAGTAAAGTAATCTGTTTTCGCTCAGAGTGTAGGTGAATAGCTGTTGTCTCCAACAACTCATTCAGAAATCCAATTAAAATGTCATAATCCCAAATTTAGCCAACTTCATAGAATTTTGGTTTCCTAATTTTGATAAAGGAAAGTGGCACTTCAGGAGAGAATTATTGGGCCTTATATTTATAGAATATCAACAAAAAAAAGAAACAGGGACCAATTCTATATCAGGCAAATAAAACTAATTTGACATACTTATACCGAAAGGGTATTCTTTGATGTTATTGTTTCCATGGGTGGAATGAGGTTTTGCACTTATAAAAGATGGTATAAATAGAAAAGATATTCATAATATAACAGTGATTGACAACAACAACAGAACTGTTATAAATGCCTGTCCCAGAACGGCCCATTGAGGCTGATGTATCAAAGTGAACAGTGGCGTTCCGGATCATTTCACAGGGATATTCATTATTTCTAGGTGACAGGGTTTGAGGTTGTATTAATTGATTGTGTTCATATATACAATAACCAGTTCAATAGTAACCTATTAATGCATCAATAATCCCATAGAGTGTTAGGAGACAATGTTAAAACGTCATAACAACAATACCAGCGACAGAAATACCCACTAATGCTCGTTATAAGCTCTCAATTAGAGAATGCTACGACCTTGTGGAAAAAGAGGCGGTGTGAAAAAATAATTTCAATATCCGGTAAAGTTGGAGAGTTATGGAGGGTCGTTGGTGAAGACCGTTTACCACATCAACGTCAGGATACAACTCTAACGGTTCAACAAGTCTAATGGGATGTGGGGTGGTGGCCGTCAGGAAATCAACAAGCTTCTCCCATCAGCTACGACAAAGAATTCCTCAAACTTCCCTATGTTGTTCACTTAACCAGTTATTCCGCGGTCTGTAGTCAATTATACAAAGCTAATAATAAAGAGAAACTATTGTACTAATCCAGCTGTCAAGGGTACATATATAGTATCAAAGTCAACCTTGATTACAATTTTAATAACACACTATGTAGACTACTTTTAATGTTTCTTTTTAATAAAAGTGATGAAACTTTTTACATTTGAAGCGATTGTAGAAGAATAGGTGATGGAAATAAGGCTGATGATCAGTGATGACTGAACAAAATCTGACAATAACCGTACAAAATTGAGTGACATTTATATGTTAAATTAGATTAACTGATCAAATTTGCAGTTTGATTTCAAAATAACTGATCAAAATATTTACCCTTATGTCAAACTTAAACCATTGATTGATTAATTGGTGTTTTACGCCGTGCTTAAGGGTATTTCATTTATATGATGGCGATGTATTCCAACATTAATTGACACAAGCTCAACCAAGATCTGAAGGGTTTTCATAATGCTGGAAAGTTAATTTTCCTTCAGTGCTAAGTAAAGACAGCATTGCTACTCTCGAAACAAACTGCCCTTAGCCATCGGGCACTTTAACTTTAAGTTTTGAGTTTGAAATTACAGAAAATGTCTATACAAGACATTCTGATAACGTCATCTTCTGACAAATCTGATATGGTTATCTTCTGACAAGTATTTAGGGACATTCATTATTTTTGTGGTGTAGGAGAGTGAAGAAGGAAATACCGAAACAACTGACAAATGAAACGGTGAGTAACTTTTCTGAAAGGAAGTATTAAGGATTGGGCCTAAAAGAGCACCTGGCAAAGTTGTTAAACTTCCTGAAGGAAATAATGACAAAAGAGCTGCAGCTGAGGTGGCTGAGCATTTCAACCACAAAACAAAAATAGTCACGAAAACAATGACAACATGTTCATTCATTACAACAATGTTGAACTTAATTTACAGAAAAATTAGATAATGCTGGTTAAAACAAAGACTGTTCACACTGCCTGGGGGTTCATGGCACAGGATTGACTTCAACGAAATTTACCGTATTTAAAACCAGTCGGAGAAGAAAAGACACAAAAATATATATATATTATTTATCACTTTCTAATGTGACCGTAAAAACAGTGTAACTAAGCCAAGAAACTTACCCATTAAAAGAACACAGCTCATCGTTATTGATCACGTTTAAAACTGCCAAATACCACTGAAGATAAAGTATACTGAACCGAAGTATACTAGTTTAGATGTGCATTTTACCACTTTGCGCTCCAAACTTAAACATGGGAAACATAAGTCAACTGGACAACAGAAAAATGGCTTACTACTCTGCTTCTTCTATCAAACAATTGACTAGAATGGACAGCAGGCAAATGGTTTCTTATCAGCAGTGTTTTGTATGATATGAGCTGAAGAGAGCTGGGCCTAATCCACAGCTCCTACACACACACATTAAACCCCAGGAGTAAGAGATAAGCCCCATGTAGATTGAATAATTACAGCTAATTGTGCTATGAGCATGTAGATTGAGAATGGCCCTTTCAAAGAAGTCTTTTGTCTGTGCTAAGCTGAAAACAGCTTGGTGTGTGTCTTAGATTGATGAGTGTCAATATTGCCTTAACACTACACACTTAACAAATAAAAAAGTGCCATAAATTTCAAATGAAATTGAAGTTTTTAAATACGAACAATCACCCCTGAATGTTATTACAATTGATTAACTTACAAATGCATAAATGTCAACAACTAATAGTTTGACAATTAAATAGGATTTATTTTTTAAAATACTTTTGTTTTTACAATATTTTATCTGAAGAGAAAGTAAATTTTGCTAATTTAAAAGGAAAATACTTACATTAAAATAAAGATGCATATACATGTACTTGACTGTAAAAATGTATATTATTTATCCATTTAAAAAGTAACAAATCTATAAGAGCCTACATGTACTTATCAAATGGAAAATGGAGTTAACTACAGAAGAAAGGAAGTATACTCAAAATGATGGGTAATACAGGATATTAAGAGAGTTAAGAGTTCCAGAAAGTGATAGTTATCTGTATGTTGATAGTTTAAGGGGTTACCATCAGCTGAACCTAAGACAATAGATGTCAGAGTGTCCACAGCTGTTGGTGGATTCAGGTTGAACTAAACAATGTGGAGTGTAAGACAGCTGTAGCGTTTCACACCTCTGATTTCCCTCTAAACTGTGTGTACTCAGGGGTGGTGTATTTCACTAGATGTCAGTTTGTAGGTCTTTTCAGGATTTCCAGTCATTTCTTTGTCTTCAGTATTCACAATAGATTATGCATTCCACTCCATTCCACACACACACACATACTTAAACAATCAACATTTTATTTTTAAATTTCTTGTCTCAAAAAAACACTTCGATATGAGTTTATAATCTTGCGTGAAAGCATTCCACAAAAGAGCTATCCAGAGAAACCATCATTTTATTTTTTAAATTTCTTGTTGAAAAATTTTAAACTACCATATAAGTTTTTACATGTAGTCTCTCGTTAAAGCATTGCACAAAAGAGCTATCCAGAAGAACCAACATTTTATTTGTTAAATTTCTTGTTTCAATATTAAAAACTTCCATGAGTTTATGGAGCATTCCACAAAAGAGATATCCAGAAGAACCAACATTTTATTTGTTAAATTTCTTGTTTCAAAATTAAAAACTTCCATGAGTTTATGGAGCATTCCACAAAAGAGATATCCAGAGGAACCAACATTTTATTTGTTAAATTTCTTGTCTTAAAATTAAAAACTTCCATGAGTTTATAATCTTGCGTTAAAGCAATCCAGAAAAGAGCTCTCCAGGGGAGTTGCTGATTAGGAGTTTTATGGGTCATGTTTGTTTCTGCTGTACTTGTCTACATTCCAATATCCTTTGTTACTGACTGCCCATTGTTTGCCAGACAATTTATTATTGGGGATCCTTTCTATAAACATACAATCAGGTAGGTTTTGTTTGGCCATCTCCCAGATTCTAAATCCCCCCCTTAGTGATTGGGAAAAGAATAGACTAGAGAACAATGGCCGTGTCTGCTGGAATCCCAACAATCAGGACAATACTTATCAACTGGCTGACCTAAAGTTTATCCAATCTGTGTTCTATTTAGTCAGGCCACTCCATAGACGACCCAAGACAATCAGTGCCAATCGAGACAAACACAGCTGTGGGGGAGCTAGGGCTTCCCAGCCTTCAAAGGCCATCCTTATTCAACAGACAATAGTCCCTGTTTAATTATCTGTCCAGGTAAATGCAAGACCTTATGTTCACCTGGAAATGGCATGAACAATCAGTTAATGATCCCCTGGAGGGCTCCACAATGAACTACTTTGTCATTAATGATGAGCCTATACTCTTCCATTCACCTCATCTCACACACAACAAAAGCCCGCAGAAAGAATCATGGGTTACCAATCAACCAGATATCAGACGACTAACCATAGACAATAATGCTGAACGTTTTGCTCCAATTATCCCTATACACTGACCTCAAATAGAACTGAAGTAAATTGTAATAAAAAAATAATGCGCAAATCATTCATATATAAATAACTTATTATAGATTATTTTCAGGAAATGGAATTATATATCATATTTTGTCAGTGTAAACACTTATTGTGTGTGCTTATAACTAATATTAAAACTTTTTAAAACAAAAAAAGCTACTAAATTTTACATAATTGAATTATCTTTCTGCTCAATTTTAGGGAAAGTTCATTCTTAAAAGTGCTGAATATTAAACCTTTTATTTATTATTTTAATTCTTCTTAATTGTTAAACATTCTTATCACAAGTTCATTTGTAAGAAAAAGGTATTGGGCTGGGAAGCAGAGCTATTCCATTCCACTAGTGTCTATCTCTGAAAATATGCCATGTAAAGAGGACATAAATTTCCTTTTACAACAGCTGATTGTGGAAGTGAAAATAGCTGGGTACTTTTATTCACATAAACACTGAGGGACAGTTGGAAGTAAAACTTTCTGCGAATTAAGTAACAGGCAGTGTTTGGTAGATAACAGAGCCAGTCCACAGGGTGTAATGGCAGCCGAGTTAAGCTTAGCAGGGACCACATCTTGACCCCTGCTACAAGCAAGTCTGCATTTAAATCAACCAACAATTACTCATTCTATCATCAGTTGGAAGGAAGCAATTCTACCCAATGTCAACCCTGTTACCATTTTAGGGGACCTGTCGGCCAGTCACTACAGCATGCTGGGAGTCTGAATGAGACCTTGGAATAAGGTGTCAAGTTTCTATTCAAAGCTGTCTAGTCCCCTGTCTTAATGGCACAATTTTAGAGATTAACTCAACACAATAAATACATATCTCAATGATTTAAGAATGAGCTTTAAGGATTATCTTATTTAATAAAGGTAAGAATGTGAAATTTCCTCATTAAAACATAATCTAAAGAATTCCTCAAATGCAAACTTTGAAAAACCTTAAAATTTATTTTATTATTATTCTATAGTTGGATATATGAACACAGAGTTCTACTTCAGGTAAAAAAAAACCCACCCAAACCCTAGATTGAAACAAAACATTATTAAGAGTTGCTAACTAAATTTTCTGTTGAAGTGGCATCACTGGCCAACTTCAAATAACAAAATAATGAAGGGACCAGACTAATAAGAATCAAATTTGATTGTCTGACGCCGTGCCAAACTCACAAAACTAAGTCCACATCTCAACCACTCAACCTGCCAAACATTCGCCTCAAATCAAACATATTTGTATCTTGTCTGAAGTTTTCACACATACTTTAAAGTCTTTGCAATATCAGTAGAGTTAGTTCAAAACACTTCTGTTCTGGTCTTACAGAGGTGTAACTTGTCAGAGATGAAAGAATACCTTTTTTTTTGCATGTGTATCAAAGCCTGTCTGTTGATGTGTGTTGGTATTCACCACAATGAGTGCAGTTTGTCAGTCTCAAAGTTTGCCGGTTACAAAGTGACGATTAATACCGGACTAAAGCAGTAACTGTGACATGGTCATAAACAAAACCGTGTGTGTGATGGGAATGTGATTAATTCTTCTCAAACAACAGCAGATGAACAGTGAAGGCAGGAAATAAGCTTTGATAAATGAAAACAGACTTTACAAGAAGGGGAAACAAATATGGCAGAACGTCTTCAAAGTTATGACATCAGATCGGCTGCAGGATAAAAATGCCAAAATAATGTTAACTCAAAACAGAAGGACCCTATTATCTGGCCGACTGTTTTGTTAATATACAAAATCTGGCAGCGGAAAACCGAAGCAAAACTTGAAGGACGGATAAAGGAGATAAAAGAGAAAAGTTATTCTTATCTTTTTACGGCATGATGGTAAGGTATCGTTTTTCTATCCTGTTTTTCTCAACAACACCCCATACCAAACAGCACATGGTGATTCAATTTTCTAAACTCACTAAGAAGAGGACTAAAGCTGGGGTCAGTGGATTTAATTTTCTCTAGTAGATCAAACACTCCATGGGGTTTGTGGTAAAAAAATCTTTCCAAGCAGTTGGTCAGAGTACTCTGTCATTCCAGGGCTGGCAGCAAATCTGCTGTCCGATATGCTTAATATCAGCTCGCTCCCGTGATAATCTACTGTGATATATCCACCAGATACATAAACTAACACACAAATAAACCTTAATAACAAAGATAATATGTTTTTCAGATTAAATACGAAGCACATGGGGTATCAAAGCAAGGCCGGCCTCCCCACCATATATCATTCCAGTAGACAAAACAGTAAACATTTCATTTTTTGTTATATATGCTCAGTCAATATTATTCATCGTCTACAAACAATCTTTTCCCTGGAAGGAAACCATCATATCAACCTGAACATCAAAACAAGTTAAAATCAACTGGAACAATTACTTTCACATTGTTTGTTCTCTTTTTCCTCAGCATTCCAAGTCCTTACATAAAATGTCTACTTAACACCGGAGCAGTAGTTCCTATTTGTCATTTTGAAAATTTGCAGGATGAAAAGTCAAGTCTTGTTCTATTTATATTCAAAACCACAGACGGCTTTTGCCCTATTTCTATGTAACACATTAACCAAGATACATGTAGATTTGAAAAGAGCTAAATGCAAAAAAACAAATAAGATCTAAGCAATAAATAACTCCAGTCTCGCTAAAACCCAGTCAGACATTGCTACCAACTGGACTATTTTACTGCTAACTGGATACTTATAACAAAGACAACAAACCTAAACAAAAAAATAAATTTATATTAATTCCAAGATTAAAAGAACACAGAAGGGTAGGTATATTTCCTTCATGAGAGTAAGAGGCAGAAACTTTTCTGCATGTCATGTTACCAAAGATCGATATAAAAGTGTTGTTCACACGCAGGAAATAAAGCTTAGTGGTTAAAGCCTCCAGCACATACTCTGAGCGACTCAACCAGATTTTATACGGGCATTCAATTATTCCTTCTATATATATATATATCAAATATATGTAAAGGAAATGACACAGTGGCTGTGAATTTTTAGAGGAAATAAGTGGCAATGAGTGCAAGGTCTCTTTCTCCAGTAGCTGTCTCTGACACTGACAGATTACATAGGGAGTCTGACCCGTGAGCAACACAACCCCAAACCAACTGTAATCAATACAAATGTATATAAATACAGCCGCACACTCGTGTATATTGGAACATTTTCAAGGTCAAAGGTACTGCCCTCAAGGTCAAACATTACTCAATAGACTACATTGTGTAAAAGACAGTGTTCATCAAGATTGAGTGTTTAGAAGGCTGTAGACATAATCACAGTCTGACACTGATTGTATGATCAGGGTAATGGAGTCCTCGCACAGGAAAACGAGTGGGCTAGGGACTGGAGACTTCAAGAATATGAAATATAAGATATCAGTTAACTTTCTTTTTGCAGGAATTATTTTTGATGCTGAGTAACAGGAAATACAAACGATACATGCTGGGATTGGTCAGAGCCAAAAAGTTTCTAAGGTATGACATAGCTATAAAAATAAAATAAAAAGACTTTAAGTCAGAACAATTAAAGAAAAAGGTATAAGACACACAAAGAAAGATAATTACAATATCAAAGCACGCCACATGTGAGAATAAGTTTTGATGAGTAATATAACTTGGATATAGCAAATCTCTAAAGAAAGATATATGAAAGAATTAAAAGAAATAAGTGATAGGGGATGGGCCTTTGAGGTGGAGATGATTACAAAAGCAGAAGACCAAGCCAGAGGGGACCTTAAAGGCAGGGGTTTACTGGAGGAGAAAGAACAAACAGTAAGGTATAAACAGACAGGCCCCCCTGCTTCCTGGCACTGATGGTATGGCCTTGAGACAAAGACTGCCTACCAAAGACAATACACATCTGCCAGTAGAGAAGAAATAATGTGAGAGTCAGTGCTTTTACAATAGCCTGGTCTAAACAGTCCCACAAACAACAGGAAAGAGAGAAATAGGATCTTCATCAAGAATGGAAACCACATGGACAAGTTCATTTGAACATCTGCAATGAGATATAGAACACATTGTGCAGCCATTAAAACCTTCAATCCCCCACTAAACTAAACTAACAGGGCCATAATGAGTTGTATCAACCTTTGTAATTGCCTTAACTTCTCACAGAAAAATAGTTTACAGCAATTGGAATGATGTCAAGACTTTAGAACCAGAAACTTTTCCTCACTACACTTCAGACATTATCTACATAAATGAACATCAATTAATCATACTAAACGGGGAAAAAAATAAAACTAACTTATCTTTATAAGTCTACAAATAGTTTGCTTTATTATTTGTTGCAGCAAACTTGCATCTAAATTCATGCTTAGTTGTTGTTGTTGAGTTTTTCCTTTTTAACACAGAGAATGGTCAGGAGTGTTGCAATCATTTTAAATATTGATAGTTCTAACTTTGTGAACTGTTGATAGTGGGAGGTAACAGCAGGCCTTAACGCCTACACGAAACACTCAATTCTGGTTGGGGAAGAAGTGACTTCATAACGAACCACAACATGCCGCAGCTAACATATGATGTTTGGAATATGTTAAAGAAAGAACAAAGTGTTCCTTTTGACAACAAATGTGTCTTGCTGTTTTTGTTTTCATAACAAAACATCTATAAGCCTGCTGTACACACCTCATTTTAATGAACTTCTCTGATCTGCACAAACAAAATCTGCTAGAACAATTTGGGAACAGAAGGTGCGCAGCCTGCGGTAGACCATATGCTGTAAGAGAGCAGAGGTATGCACTAGTTGTTCTACCTGGATAAGACCATTAAGGGACTTAATATTGATCACTTATGAGGGGAATCTAAGTGATTATAGAATTTGGCAAGACACACTGGACAGAAGCAGGGACAACAGCTCAAAAGAAACCTGCATGACAAAAGTTGTTCACCCTAAAACCCTTTACCAGAGAGGACACTGGGATATTTGCTGGAGCCAGAGGAGTTCATCGAGAGAGCAATGGAGTAGCTACAATAGACTGATAATTCAGCTCATATTGGCCTCAATTTCCTGGCTCAAATACATGAAGCAAACATGTCAGAAAGAGGAACGAAAACTTTCTAAAGACAGCATTGACTGAACAAATATCAAACTATAATTTTGTAACTTTAGAGCTCGGGGACGGCTGAACCTAATTCCGACCACAATACTGTAATTGCTTGGGGAACCAGCAGAGCAAAGAGCACTTTTGTTCCGTCCCTACTTCTTCCTGCCCAGCATAAACTTTTAAAATTTCTTCTTGTCAAAAACTATGTTTGTTGTTCCACAATGGCGACATAAAAAACGAAGAATGGGCAATGATTGGAATCTAAATCGAGACAAAAAGAAGGGAAAAGCAAACAATGTCATTGGGTGATCACGGTCGCCAGTATTTAGAATCAGGTGATTAAGTTTACTTACGGGGTCAACTATTTTGGATTCTATCTAATTGTCAGGGGTTAGTAGTGTTTGCTTGTAAAAGGTGTCTCAGCAGATACCTGTGTGTGTGGCCAAGACACTCTACAGGTGTCAAAAAGTGCTCCAGTTACTGTCATCTCTTCTCAAGACTCATTAAATAGTATAGGAGCCGTCTTCTGAAAATTTTACCTCTGCTTAATGCAGATAATGTTGTGCAATAAAATGTAAATAAATAAAATAAATATTAAAATCATAAACCCAAGTGTATCCCAAGAAAGATTAGTTTGTTTGATTGGGCTTTAATTTCGTATTTGAAGGTGTTAGGGTGGCTAATATTATTTATGATCGTCAAGAGTTATCTTGTGTGGCTTGCACATATATCCGTTAGCGACAGGCGATTCGAACCTGTGAGTGGTACACAGAAGGAGGATCAGTAATTGGACTTGCTAACCAGGGAGGCAGCCATCTTGGGAAAGACTTCCATTTAATATTTTATTTATTTGCATGGTGCTTAAGACAATTTCCATTGACATAATTGTATTGACTGATGAAACGACTGCGCTGACCGAGTGACGATAAGGCTGTGTTCATGGCACATTCGTTCTACATAGTTACAACTGTAGATCAAAAGGGTAGTAATTAACACCCCACAATTTCTCACCTCCCACGTCAACAAAGGTGACAAGTTACAGGGGGTAGAGAAAAATTTGAAGATGAATCTTTGAATGTGTTCAATGTAACAGTAACAAGTTCAAAACCCTGCCGTCAATATTGACATACACAAACAATAGTGAGGTAATTTCCTAGCTAGAGCCTTGTTAAGGAAGGCAGTTCCATAGCAGATCAGCTGAGCAAAGGAATCGGTAAATAAGGTTAAGACAAGCAAACAGCAGGCACGCGGAATAGGGTTTAGGGGTTAGAAACAAGAGCTAAAAAATCTAGTCACTTAAGTTAACTCATCTGGCACGTCATAAGTAGGGGGATCGGACGCTGACTTTAGACATAGCCTCAAAAAGGTAAGACAAACTCAAACAAAGAACAGTTGGAGCATTATAGGGCACAGTTTATCAAAGATTGGTGCTATTTTCAAAGCGGATTATGTCCCTTGTCTGCTGGGTTTTTCTATGGAATAAGAAGAAATTATGCATGAAGAAAATAGAGAAGTGTCACAGTATAAGACACTAACTTTTTACTGCACAGAACACCTGTATTAATAACAAATTCAGTCTCCATGAAAATTTTAATATAAAATTAAATTAACAAAAACAAAATTGAGTATAAAGGATTTTTTTCCTTTGCATTAAAAGTTTCAAGAAAGTCCACTTATTTTGTCGTTTGATTTTTGTTTTGGCAAGGAATTGTTTATCAATAATGGCAAACAGACAAAAAAGTTTCACAGTAAATCGCAAAAAAAAAAACGAAAAAAAAAAAGCCAGTTAGATTTAGATTCTAAGGAATTTGTCAGAGATTTAAACGCAGGGTTGTCTCTACTTTCAGAAACACCCGTATGATTGGCTCTTGACAGGCGGCTGCATGGGCCGGGATAAATTTTTTTTTAAAGAAATCGAAAACAAACAAAACACAAGTTAGTTCTAGTGTATTAAACATAGTAAATTCAGGTGTCTGCTTTCATGCCTATCTGCTCAGGGCTGGCATGAAAAAGATTGTATATTTAACTGGAGTTTAAGGTCAAACTCGTCAAACACGAAATTGTCGCATTTGTATGGCA
>JAVFBX010178433.1:0-14842 GCA_034783855.1 Mopalia kennerleyi
CTGGCTCGAAAGTGAGTGTCCTCCCTTGTCTTTTCTCTGTATACAGTGACGGCCTCTATGGTACCGAGCCCCTGTGGTTTTTACAAGGTTTCCTCTCGGTTTTCCACCATAATTAGCAAGAAACAGTGTGAAGTGGACAATCCGTCTTTATATAAGTGAAATACCCTTGAGTACGACGTTAAACCCCAATCATACAAACAAACAAAATCTAATGCCTACTTCAATGTAAATATGGTGATTTGAGACACCCTCTTCTTGATTTTTGGGCCTGCGGCCGTGGCTTAGTGGTTAGCGAGCGCGCTTACTGAAGCCAACTTCGATGTACCGTTCACAGGATCGAGTCCGCATGTATATGAGTGAGTTACAAGATGTGACTCTGGCAATCGCTGGGGTGGTTTTTACGAGGTTTCCTCTCGGTTTTCTACCATAATTAGGCCAGAAACAGTGTGAAGTGGACAATCTGTCGTCATACCCTTGAGTACGATGTTAAACCCCCAATCAGACAAACAAACAAAACCCTATTAAAATCACGTCAAATTTTGTTTATGAACAATTATTACCTTTTTGCTTGTTGTGACAATATTACATCTTGTATTCAAACAAATTTATGTTTCCTGAGAAATGTTGATGCTTTCTAACTGAAAAACGGATTTTCTGTCTCTCTGACACAATTTCCAAGTCTTTTAAATTGCTTCCAAAATAGTAATTTTATGGTCACATTTAAAGGTATTAAGTTTAATCCACTTTCACACGTATATGACATCACATTACGTTTAAGGGCTATCTTTGATCCTCTAATACACTGAGTCATTCAGGCTGATCCATATAGTCACATTTTCCTACCGCTGTCACCTTTCTAACTAACATTTTACCTTGACCACAGCTTTTCAGACGGGCAATTCGACAGAGCTTTCTGTGGTTTTCATGACGTTTCTTCTCGATTTTCTACTGATTTATGAAAGGCCGATTAAGAAAGTGGACAATCTATTTTCACATAGGTGAATGGCGTACAATGTTAAACCCAGATCAAACAAACTAAAGAATCATGTACATGTATTAGGACCTGTACTCATCTTGTATATTAATTTGTTTCAGCCCGGGCCCTGTCTTCTCCATATTTGTTGCAAAATCGTTATAGGTAGATTCATCAACCATTCCATTGACTTACCTTATAACTTGTAGGAGTTGGGACAGAGAAGTAGACTTTACCACAGGTGTTCTTACATGTTATTTCTATGGACTGTCCCAAAATTAGAGTGTTACAACTGCTATAAGTTATAGGGTATTCTTATTTGAATTAATTATGCTTAGGTACGGGCGTTAAACCTCAACCAATCACTCTTAATACCAGCAAACCAGTGATAAAGATAAGTGTGGTTTACATTATCTCACAGTCTGGTGAACTTCTAATGATACCTTACCTTGACAGGTGAGATGATTAATTGGCCCCTCACAGGTATGTTAATGTGCAGGTAACAGCTGAGAATTATACACACACATACATAAATTCAGTAATCCAAAGATTTGATTAGTTTTCAGTAAATGGACTTCATTGCTCAGATTGTGCATTATATACTTATCTAATGGTTGGCAATGTGCAGTGTAGTGGCATGTAATTGAAATACTCACAATGAAGACATTTGGCTGCCATAAAATAAACAATATTAATTTATTTTCTTTAATACTTTTTTAATTGTTATTATTCATATTTTATTTATTGAGATTTTATCAGATTTATAATCAAATGTTTGGAACTACAGTGTATACCCACCTGAGTTCCAACAACAGTGGAGTCAAACAAAATTTTCTTTCTTTTCGTGGACTTTTTAGGCGGGTGATTGGAGGGAGCTTCCTGTTGCCCTGGTGCTTCCTGAGCTAAAGAGGAACAGGAACTCAACATGTTTGTGATGTCTTCAGGACTTGTATTATCTTGTGTTATTGTTGCACAGAGGTTATGTCATGTAGAGACAATGTCAATATCGGTGTAACAAGGAAATCTTCACCGCCATTAACAAGACCTGCACCACAATGCATAACTTTACTAGGTTTTAAAAAAACATACAAATATTGTTTTTAAGTGAAAAAAATTGAACAATGCTAGGAAAAGATTATCCAGCTTGAAACAATTGAGTATATCAGAAATTACACTCGTCTATTTATATGGCTAGCCTTGATACCCAGAGATACAAGTTTGAATCACGAGAGAGGCAGGCAAAATTGTCTTTCTCTGCATTAAAAATATATGAGAAAATCAGGTGCCCCCATCTCATAAACTTACTAAATTAATAATCTCTGATAATATGTATTAAAATACTGCGGCTCACATTGCATAGCCTGGATATCCATTGTGCTTATCTTAAGTGTCGATCTAGACCAGGACTAAAGTAAAGTCTGTCTTTGAGGTTACAGTAATCAAATAACTGTGGGACTAAGATAAGTCTCTCAAGGCTTTGTAGTTAAGGTAGCTCCCAGTCCTAAATAAGGTCAACTGCTGTAATAGTTCAAGTTATTGTGGTTAATTCTAGTTATATTAGTGCTCGCTGCTGTGGTTGAGTGGTTAACTGGTCAGTATTTCACTCATTTGTTGACAGCCTGTCCATTTTCAGGGTGAAGGAACCAGTTCAATCTTCCAGCTTCCCTGTCGAAAATTTTTCTTGCTTCCGCCAGGAATCAAACTCTGGTCAAACAGGGCCAGCTCTCTAACTTATCTAAGGGCAAAACCACCAATTGATATTTTACAAAGTGTTTATTCAGTTTTTGTTATCTCTTCGTTTAAAATTGCTTTAAATTACAAACTTCATTGATGATCGAATTGACAAAATTTGTCAAAATCAGTAGCAAAATACAAATTGAGATAAAGATAACCACTGAAAACAGTTTGGGAAACATCAAAATTTGTCCTCCAAAAGTAATATTACAAAACTTTGTGGAATGACCTATAGTCCAATAACACCTCACAAACTTCTTCATATTATCTGCATAATGTTTTTAACCAAAGAGACAGTCCTCTGGCTAAGGGCAGTTTGTTTGAAGAGTAGCAATGCTGTCTTAACTTAATAGCACAAGGGGGAAAATTAACTTTCCAACATTATGTAAACGCTTCACATCTTGGTTATTCTAGTGGCGATTATTGTTGGAATACACCGCCGTCATATAAGTGAAATACCCTTGAGCACGGCATAAAACACCAATCAATCAATCAATGTTCATATAATTATTAGGAGCTCTACAATAGTCGTCTGTTCTCAAGTAATTAAATGTATAAAATGGTGTCAAACTTAACGCCTCAATACAGATGACTTTTGAAAGAGTTTATTTAGCAAGGAAATGTCAACAAAAAGGCACTAGTTTTCTATTTTGCTTTGCACGTAATGTGATTGTTCAAGATAAGGGTATACGTGGTAATGTATAATACAGGTATTCTTGCCTATAGGGAAATAATTGCCATCTCACGAATTGAGAACAATTGGATCTGTGTTACCATGCCAAATCGAATGTTTTTTTAAACAAATAAAGACAGATGAATTAAATATATAGGGAAGGAATGTAAAAACTTAGATAGAATAAGATTCACAAAGAATTGTAGATTTACACAGATGGGCTTGTTGTTATGTGTTGAGAACACTTAAACCAGGCCACAAAACTGATGCTGCATTATCTACAGGTCAAATTCACAAAGCATGATTTCAATTTAGTTTTTTTTTTTAAATTCTCACACTCTCTAAATTACACTGTTATTGCACAGATGGATATATGGGCCTCCAATCACTAATTAAGACCTGTACATGACTGATTATAATTAGTGACTTTTCTATGTTACATGATTTTAACTGATTACATTTCCCGCTTGATTTAAAATATCCAATCAAATTATTGCGCCACATTTCAAACCCTGTATCATTGTGGTCCTGTTCATTTAGGTATATATGAGTATGACGTTAAACCCCAATCAATCAATCAATCATTTAGGTATATAAGCAACAAATATGCCACTGGTAATGGTATAAGCTTACCATTTAATTACATAGACCAGTTAAATAACAGGTTGGAGGGAGTTTCCAGTTGCTCTTACTCGAAGTTACTCCCAACCAGAGTTGGCAGGGAGCTTCTTGTTGCCCTGGTATTTTTTAGAGCTATGGGGCAACATGAATCTGTTTGTAGTGTATTTGTTTTACGTCTTTTGAATGACCTGTGTTTGCCCTGTCTTGTCTTAGTTTGTTGCCAGTTATGTCAGGGGTGGTTTCGTTCACCCAATGGGCTGGCTGGCACACTGTCATGTGAGTGAAACAATCTTTAATACAGCGTTGGGGCTCACGGCCGTGGCGTAGTGGTTCACAGGATTGAGTCTGTCTGTCGACCCTCAGGTATATGAGTGAGTCACAAGATTTGGCTCCGGCAATCCTCGGGGTGGTTTTTACGAGGTTTCCTCCTGGTTTTCCACCATACTAGAGCAAGGAACAGTTAGAAGTGGACAATCCATCGCCATATAACTGAAATACCCTTGAGTATGACTTAAACCCCAATCAAACAAACAAACAATCAATACAGCGTTAAACCCTAATCAAACAAACCAACATTGCTCTGCACCTGGTAGCTCAAAACCAAGATTAGTTGTGGAAAGGATTAAAGATAGGCCTTCAACATGGAGTGACGTTATCTAACCTAAGATTAAATTAAATACAGCTTTGAACCACTGGGCACATCATTGAGTGGCTAGTGAGTGCACTTACTAATCCTACTTAGATGTACTGTTCATCGGATCAACTCTGCCTGTCAGGTACATGTATATGTGTGAGTCACATGATGTGGCTCTGACAATCATGGTGGTGGTTTTTACAAGGTTTAGTCTCATTTTTCCACCATCATAAGGCAAGGAACAGTGTGAAGTGGACATTCCGTCTTCATGTAACAGTAAGTGAAATACCCATGATTATGACTCTAAACCCCAACCAAACAGACAAACAAATTCAACCACTGTCCCCTGATGACAACAACTCTAACGATGATTTCTTAGAGACTATTGCAGATGGCATGTACAACAGACATGTACCTATCAATCGGGGGGATTTTCAGGGCCCAAAAAAAGTTCATATCAAGTGGGTTTATTTTTCAAAGTTACTTTTCAGTGGACCTGTGTTGTAAAAGAAAGACTTTCTTCTGTTTAACACTCACATACTGTAGATGCCAAATAAAAACTATTTTGTAGAAATCCCTTATTTGTCAGAATTGTTTTCTTTCAAAATACACTATAATCTGAGATTTCCAGAGCCCAAGAAAAGTACCTATACATGCATTTCATTTTAAAAATAACTTTCAATGGATCAGTGTTGTAAAAGATGAACGTCTTGACGTATTCGTATCAACGTAGGAACAGTATCAAATTTGCCTTATTTGTTATAAGTTCAGATTTTGTCTTGTGGAACTTTCCAGGGTCTTAGAAAAGTATTTAATTTCACAGGTACTATACAGTGAGTTTGATCTGTAAAATACAAACCTGTGGATTTTTAATAATAATACATTATTTTCTGCTTAGACAGCAGACCTAATAGTCATTTGACAGCCACTCTTGAGCTGCTCCTGAGCCAGATTTCATACAGCAGTCGTTTGTCGTTCTATAGATATGAATCAGTTCACACGCAAATCTCAGGCCACTGAACTAGAGAGCCTGGGGGCAAACCTTGTCTGACAATGTAAGGAGACGTTTGTTAACAAGTCAGCGAGAATTTTCTCCTCAGTGAGGGGCTGTCAGACAAGCTGTTCACATCAACAGGAGCCAGCGAGTGTAGACCGAGCTCCAGCGGCCCACGGACGTTGTGGATTCGGCTTCTGTAAAACAAGAACTTTATATTAATCAGTAGACTGGGACATTTGATGGTTTGTCGTTGGAACTAACTGGGGGCTGAGCTGGAATCAATAGACATTGCTCTCCCAAGTTTTGGACATTTTTAGATTTGAGATGGTTGAAGTCCAGTGCTAAGTTTTGTAAGCCTGAGGATATTTCAGGATAGGAATATGGTACCGGTACTTGTGTTTATTTGACATTTTTGAAACATATAATTAGGATGTTTTTAGTTGTGCTGTCAACCTGGGAAATCTGATAGACTCTACGTACTGTGGAATTCTCATCAACTTACCTGTGCTCATCTTTAAAAGAACTTTGATATCGTCATCCTAAAAATCTTGTCCACTAGGCATGACTTTATGGCGCCATTTTTAGCTGTTTAAAAACTACAACGGCTCATCAAGTATCTGAAAAAAAACATAGAGTGATTTTGCTATTACCTTTGTTTAGCGAACTTGTTTATTGTTAAGCTACCTGTACAGTCAGGTGAGAGATGATGAGATTTTTACCTGTTTGTAAATCGCTATATTAAAGGATCTTCTCACCTACTACCTTTGTATTTAAAAAAAAAGCTAGGAACAAAACAAAGTGAAATTCAACTTTAACTTGAGAAAGATTGGAGTCAACAGTTTCTGATGAAATGAATTTAACAACTTTAAATGGATTCATTCCAGTTAATCCAGGGACGATTTGATATATGTTAAATTTGTGATTGGTTGTAAACAGATTCCAGTCAGCTACTTTGTGATTTGATTAAAATACGAATCTTTTTGTGAGAAAAGGATTGGAGTGAGCAAATAAGCAACCCTTTGTGATACGAAAAATAAATGAGATAATTAAGAAGAACTTGAACCATTGTGACTTTTGTAGAACATTTGAAAGTGAAATTTAGAGCAGTATAGTTTGTGACAATCACTATTCATGCTGGAATTGCATTCATATCCGTGTAAATTAATGCAAATTCTGTATGACTTTCCAATGAACCTTCAGATCTGTGTGTGGATGAATACATTAATTAATTAGTGTGTTTTTCTATTATTCTTCTCTCGGCACTCAGACTAGAGTAAAATAGATTCACTTGTGTGACTTTTCCATAATTGCCTGGAGCCCTGAATATATTTCGGGATATTTTGTCCCAGTATTTAGGGTCAACTGTTTCGCAGGATAATATTTTGACATTTTGATGGGCGGGCGGGTCACTTTGACATGCTCTAAATTTTCAACATAAACACATAGGTTAATCTCCAAGGATATTTGGCAAAGTGTTTGTTATTGTTTGATGATAGTGGTATATTGGGTATTCCTGCTCTCCTGTTATTGTAAGAACTAGAATAAACATGTTTTTGATGCACCCAGCTGTGTGTATTGTTCCCAGGATAAAGCACTATTGACTTAGGACATTTTATTCCACAGCCTGGACTTTATTTAAGGGAATATAGGCTACAGTCAGGACTTTTTATTGTACTTTATGACAGCCAACTTCTGAGTTCTGTTTTTGAAAATGTTGAATTCAGCAGTTAAATGTTGTTAATGATGAGCACATATCATCTACGATCTGCAAATCAGAACTGTTGAACAAAGACTAAAAGAAAAAGTTGTTTTATCAATCACCCTGGACATAGTGTGATTTCGCTAGGACTTATTTAGAAAGGATATAATTCCCTTAAGCAAGATAATTTTTGCGAGAACTTATTTAGAAATGATATAATTCCCATGAGCAGGATATTCTTGAAATTTACAGCGAGTTATATATATTGACATCCTCGATTCAATGATTATTTAAGAAAAGAAACATACTGTGTATTTATAACGATACATTTGTCTTTCCGAGTCAAGCCACAAGACGGTCTCACAGCCTGAAATATTGACTTTCAGAGTACTGTATTAACACACTGTGTACTCCCAAATTGTCAGATGTTATTGATGAAGACTGGAGAGGTCTGCTGTAATGTTTGGCTAAAAACTGTTGGACTTAATGGAGTCTAGTACAAAATTCTTAACACGCTAACAAATTGTGTTTTTGCAATCAAATTTATTTTCCCACATGTATACACAGTCTTTGTGAATTGAGCCCCAGGAAATTTTCACCAACTGATATATTGTGCTGTGTTGTGTATTTAATAATAACCCATGGCTGTACTCTGAAATTCTCAGATGTTGTTGTTGTGGACTGGAGAAGCACTTAACAACACAATAGAATCTCACATTCTTATGTATGGTCTGGTAGCCATACATGCATTGTGTCAACACATGTGGACTTTATCACAGCGGATAAGAAAGACTTTATTCTCGACGGAAGTCACACATCCACAATCATATTGCTTCACTTTTTTTTCTACAATTTTTAAGGGAAATATCAATTATTTGCTGTGTAAAGTTGACTGGTGTAGGATATGAGAATAGACTGTTTTGACACAGGTATGGTATACAAAGCCTTATTAAGTTCAAGGGACTATTCACAGTGTATGTATACTCCAGGGTACATGTCATAGAGCCCCTGACCACTGTTCTAACCAAGAGCTTAGGAGATCCTGTGAACACAAATAGAACAGAAAAATATTTAAAAGAAATCTCTAGGATGGAGATTGGAATTAGCACTGGTCAGAGGCTATGAAAAATCCTTGTGAATCAGTTGTTCAAACCTGCTGCGAGTCCAGCAGCTTTTTCAGACATTACACATTTCTGATAAATATTTTATCATTGTGAACCTGTTGTTTACACCTGCAACTTCGCAACAAAACTAGTGATTTTTGCACTTTTGATAAAGATCATAGCAGACCAAGAACACAATACCAACAACTGTGACGTCACCAGAAATTGGTCTGTTTGACCAGTGGAAAAGTTTTGTGAAATTCTACTCCTGCCTATAAATAAATTGGGAGTTTATCATCTAATTAGGTAATAAGAGATCGTGCTTATTTAATACCACAGCAAATACAATTGATAAATGTATTGGAAACAGTGCATGGCATACATGAGGTGTGTGTGCAATGACAGTGATAAGGTCTGACGGCAATAGTTATTTAATTCCATTATTCCCGAACTCTATGACAAAATGGATTAATTTTTGATCTGTAGAGACTACTTCCTGTCAGTTATCACTAATAATTGGATTGGCTGTTGATGTTAAGCAGCGTGTGCAAATGCTCTGGAGCACACAGACTTTATAACACCCAAACACAGCTAACCCAGTGACAGGCTAGCTGTGGCTCCGAGGTTTGTGCCAATAAGAACTATTTGTTTTTAAGATCAATGTGTCATTTTCATACTCCTTTTGTTCATTTGGCGTGATCCGAACAAATTAGAGAGAGAAAAACCTCAGAATAGTGGGGAGTATTTGGGTTGTGCCAGGAAACTTTCTTACCGAAAATCGCTTCCGTTTTTGACTCTGGATGGAAATTCAAAGAAGCTACCAACAGATGACTTTTAATTTGTTGGACGTGTTAGAGTTGTGATTGATCGAACAGATATTGACTAAGACATACATGTAAGTGTGGTTGGACTTCAGGTCGCCTGTAACTTTCCTACCTTTATTGTGGAAGAGTAACTAATTGCAGTCCTCATAATAACTCAAGCCAAATTGTTGGGGAAAACAAGAAGCAATTGTCTTAATGTGTACAGATGAAGATCTACTTAAAAACTGTAAGACTTCATCTAGTCTTTGAGTAAGTTTTTGTTGAGAATTTTTTTGACAAGTTCTGTGTGGACTAAAGATTCTTTGTGTTTGACTTGAGAGCCAGTTAGAAGATTCATTCCATTATCAGTGTACACAGGCTTAGGGTGGATTAATAAGGCAACGAAAAGTCCTTGATCGTTTGTTAAGTTGTTTATTCCATACCTGTTTCCGACATATCGTCATGGTGACATTCGATGGCTAATTTCATGTCCAGAGATAGAAACATTTTCTCGACATTTCACTGAGTGGACTGTGCAATCTGTTTCCCAAAAACAATTTATAAATGTCATTGAAGCATTAAGTGTGGAGAAAGAAAAAAGGAACAAACATTAGTAAAGCTGGGAATATTTCAGTGAATGTAAGGCCATGCAAATTAACTTAAACGGAAAGTAAACTGGATCATCCACGATCGTGAAATAAGTCGAGTTATCAGGTCTACTCGGGGGACCAAGCCGCAACAGGATTGTGCAGTGGCATCGTCATCAAAAGTTTTGTCGGTGAAGCTTCGGGTAACTTAAAAAATACTTCATGTAGATTGTTGTGACCTCACATCCAACCAGCTTGTCCCCATGGCGATACAAGCATGTCTAAGATGCCGACGTTGTCTTGTCGTTTGTTAAAATCCTGTGATAAACATTTGTGTTTCCACGTTCTCTAAACATGGTGCATCTACAACACCAGCCTCGACCTCCGACCCAGGGGTTAAACAGCCTGAGGTCTGCTGTCAAAGTCAAACCGTTACCACGGAAACGTAATGGAGGACGAGTCTTTCCAGGAAGAAAGTGAGTTTAAGAAAAAAAATACTACATAATTTTTGGGGGAATGGGGTTGCTGTATTATTTATTATGTGACTTTTGCAGACTTTATAAGGCCAAAGATATGATTTATTTATAAGAATTGTAATCCTTCAATCATTTTTGATCTGTGAGGTATTGCAATCATATTATATTGGCCAGTTATGCTCATAGATTAAACCTGGCATTGAGACATCATCGTAAACTTGTCTGCAAACTTAACAGGTAGGAAAATAGCATAGACAAATAAAGAAAAACATCACAAATCATAGAGAAAATATTTTGTGAGGAATCCAAAGTATGTATACCTAACTAAATTTATTTTGAAAAATGACTAAATATCCGTCTATTGTATTGAGCTAAACCAATGCGCCTGCATTGATTCCATGTGTTTGTACTTTGTTCTATAATTGCGATTTTATCTGAAAAAGAAGAATTTTACATTTTAAACGGTATTGCAAATGCTGGCTGGCAGATTCTGATCTATGTAGCTGAAGAAGAATTTAGCAGTTTTACAGTATTTCAAAATCTTGTGGAATGCCAAAGTTATATTGCATGCCTTTGACTTTAGGTTGCAGCAAAACTGTTCTTAAAGAGTTTTTAGAATTTAAGGGTTTTTGTTGTGTCGACAAGAAGTCTGAGTTGACTTAGGGCATGATGGCACACTCCGCCGAGTGTTGTTGGTTTAAATTTTGTGCTGTTCAAATTTACTCTTTTGGACATCGTCAATGTCAGGATCGTGAATCTGTCAACCGACCATTATCAGTGGCTTCGACCACCATCTGCCACACAGAGCCACGTGTATCGGGTAGGGCATAACCTGTTGTTGACTTTCTGTGCTTTTTGACAACAAGGAAAAAAGGCGATATTGCAGCTCTTGTCAAATAGTCAAGGACTTTGATGTGGAGTTTGTCAACAAACCTTCATCCGTTTGTTTAGGGGTTGCTCTCTGGGCTGTATGGATAGACTTGTTTATTCCTCGATGTTCTGTTAGCCTCTTGCTGAGGGCTGTATAGCCAACATGTAGTGTACTTAGCACTGGAGGATCATTAATACTAAAGCATTTGAGAACACTCTTCAATACATATGATCACTCTCAAATAAGTGACTAGCTTGACCTTGACATGATGCACCAAATAATCAGTCTGGCAATTGTGGTTGAAGACTTCATATTAGAAAATATCTGTGTATATAAAATATGGTGTGAATCAGGGTGGCTCAACTAGTTTGCTAGTATTAAATTAAACTGACATTCAGTATAATTTCATGTCACCTATATGCGTGATTCAGTTTGTAGTCATTGGGTGTGTACTTCATGTTGGCCTGGTGCTGACAGAGCTACATGTCAGAGATAAGAGTATCTGACCATTGATCCTCCTTCCAGTAAACTCTGACAGGATTCAGCCCACAGTCCCCTTCTAATACAGGGGTTTAGCCAGAAATCAAAAGTATGCTGTCCAAAATGGTCATGCCAGGGTGGACATCCCTCTGCCTTAGTCCATGGTCTGATACATGTACGTGTATATGAGCGAGCCGCAAGGTGCCCTTGTAATCTCAGTCTGAGTGTGGTTATTACTACGTTTCCTCTCCTTTTGTTACGCAGCCATGGCTTAGTGGTAGCGTATGCGATATGTACCCTTCCCCAGATTGAGTCCGCCTGTCCAACATCATGTACATGACCGATTGTTGAGCGAGTAGCAATTAAACCCTAATTAAACATTCATTTTTTCTCAGACATTAAACAACTATTTTCAACACTTGCAATGTTTACACACATTAACACATTCGGTAAAGTATTATCTGGCAATCGCAAGGGTGGTTTTTACAAGGTTTCCTCATGGTTTTTCCATCATAATAAAGCAAGGTGCAGTGTTAAGTGGACAATCCGTCATCATATAAGTGAAATACCCTTGAGTACGACGTTAAACCCCAATCAAACAAACAATCTAATTCACCACAGGCTACATGTACGTATACTTATTGTTGTACTGCTTAGGGTGTGAGCTCTAACAAAAGGTGACCAAAGTGAAATAAATTGGTGTAATGTGTGATAGTTACATCCCTGATGGATCCCATTGATCTCATAAAATACATTAAGGAATCATGCTGTATATGGACAGATTTAGTGAAAAGCCCAGTGTTCTGTCAATTCGAAAATCAAATACAATTTATATTTGCTATGTTTTCTGACCAAATTTTAGGTCAAATGCTGAAATGTTTCAAATTATCTAGTCTGTTCCTGGTCCATATCACCACGTTTTCTTCAGTCATGGACTGTTTTCTCTCAATTATGACACCAGATGTTTCCCTATTAATATCCTGAAGAGATTTGTCACAAAACAGATCAAATTGATAGATTAAGGAAACAGTATGTCGCTTTTCTGAAATTCCCTTATTGGAACCCACCCTTCTACCCACTTATGCTAACTGTGGAAACGAGGAGACTTTGATAAGGTGTTTTGACATCAAAGCCACCAAAAGCCAGGACAGGCCTGGGAATACATCTATCATTAACACTAAACAGTGATACTCTGCCCATCAGAAAACATTGTCTGTTTGGTTTCATGAGAGACAAGCCATCGTAAATCAAACGTAATTTGCTTTTATAACCACTTTTTCAGTCCATAAACAGTTTCTGCTACAGTATTGAGTTTCCCTTAGCAAAACACATGTGGATGGGTGGGGCTTGCCATTTCAAATGAACTATAGATCAGCCACCTGGTGGCCACTCCCTTGTCAATATTATATAACTTTGAGCCAACCAAAAGCTAGCTTCATTTGCTAACACATTAGAATCACATTCTGCTGTAGTCACGCCTGGAAAATCATGCGACCATGCGACTGTGTGTCGCATGAAATCCTACGACTGGTGAGAAATTTAAAAAACAAAAAAAAAACAAACAAAAAAAATGTAAATTTTTTTTTTGTTGTTGTTAATTTTATAAAACCCACTTCAATATTGATGTCAAACTGAAAAAGTTGAATTTATCGCATAAAACTTAATTCTATAGTATAAATTAATCGAGAAATTTTACATTTTTTGCAGGGGTGGCTGTAGTCAGCATAAGTAACCCTAGGCTAGTGTTTTCTTGTTTTTCCATATACCCGACTTAAGATAAGGATTGTTTTGATTTGATTTAATTTCAATTTAAATTAATAATGAATCAATTTAGAATATTGGTTGAAACCTCATTCTAAAAATACAAAGTTGATCAGGACTTCTGTCAACATGGGCCAAATTTATCATCTACCCAATACTAGTGTCAAAGAAACACAAAATGAAAATCTTTTTTCTTTAAGTTCCTAGCCTAAGGGACGTAACAGTAAACCATCTAGAAGCATCCTGGGATGGATTAACCCCAAACACACACATTTATTCCCCCCTCTGATATGAAATTGATTCAACGCCTGTAATTCACCACAGGCTACATGTACATATACTTTCATTGTGTTGCCTTGGGTGTGAGCTCTAACAAAAGGTGACCAAAGTGATATAAATTGATGTAATGTGTGATAGTTACATCCCTGATGGATCTCATTGATCTCATAAAATGCATACATGAATCTTGCTGTATGTGGACAGATTTAGGAATAACATTCTGCAGTGGTCTGCATAAGTAGCCCTAGGCTAGTGTTTTCTCGTTTTTCCATATACCGATGTAAATTAAGGATGCCTTTGATTTGATTAAATTTGCAGTATATTTTCTGACAGATCACTCTGACAGATGACAGATAATTGGCTAAATTAATATGTATTATTGTTAAGTTGCCTCAAGAAAACAATATTTTTTTTTAAATTTCCATACTACATGTGTAGCCTACATTGACAAGTTTGTTAATAGGATGAAAAGGATTCATCAAAGGGGAAAGCTTATATACTGGAGTTTACACCATACCATCTCTAAGGGACAAGATGTACATACCTGTAACAGGTGTTTATAATATAATGTAGCCTACGTGACCACAACACTCTGAGGACAGGCCTCAGAGATGGACTGTCTGACTTTGAGATCAATGGCTGTCCACGGCCTTAGCTAAGTGAGTGCACTTAATACCAAACCTACTTTGATGTAGCGTTCACACGATTGAGTCTGCCTGTCGACCATCAGGTATATGTGTTAGTCACACGATGGGGCTCGGGCAATCTTGGGGGTGGTTTTCATTGTGGTTTTTCTCTCAGTGTTCCACTGTTATTAGACAAGAAACAATGCGGAGTGGACAATAAGCTTTCATATAAGTGAAATACTCTTTAGTATGACGTTAAACCCCAGTAAAACAAACAAATAAATAAACAAACAATTATTCCATGGAGATCCATGGCAGGAAAACATGCCCCAGTAAAGGTTTGGTCTAATAAAATAAAATATTTGGGATCTTGCAGCTCGGAAATTTTGTTTTGGTTGACTTTGTTACAATTGATAGCTAACAGAAAAAATGTTCCATATAATATTGTTCTTAAAGGCCCCCTAACCGTGGGGTGACCTAATTTTGGCTCCTTAACAAAAATCGGCGAGTTTCTGTATTTTTCAC
>JAVFBX010178444.1:0-14842 GCA_034783855.1 Mopalia kennerleyi
CAGTAAGTATGCGGGGTTGAACACACCATGACTGGGAGGGGAATACCTCACTGTCATGTTAACAGGGCTAATATCATATTAGCCTTATAAATAAGATCTGGATATTATACACATCTAAATGTGTAATATCTAGGTCTTATTTATAAGGCTAATATCCAAGGCCTATAGGCCTAGTCAGTATATATGTGTTTTGCCAATTAAGTTGATTAGACAATATACGGTCGTCTGATCGAAGATCAAACAAAATTTTAAAATTATTTTAATCTTTCTTGGTTTATTTTTAAATACTCACAGCTTGTTCGGCACGAGCAATATATGACGAAACTTCGTCTGCCATTTTCACAAACGTTCACGTTGTCGTGTGTGGTTGAAAGTGTTGTGGCGCGCACACCCAGGCTTAACTCTTGATAAAATGCATCAGAACATTTTGTTTTAAATTAAAACGGTAGATTAGTGTTGTTCGGTTTTTTTAATTAACATCCTTTCTTTTGTTAACAAAATTTTATACAACATCGAAAATTGGTCAAAAAATGCTTTTATTACTGATTTACAGATACAAAATATAACAACAGTGCTGATCGATTAGTTTTGTATATTATCAGATTATTAGAACAGAATACTACCATGCTAAAAAGTTTGCCAAAAGAAAAAAAGCAATAGATCGGTTTATTTTTTTCCGTTTCCACGCAAAGAGTATTTAGCTAAGGTGTTGTTTTCCAATAAGTGCTAAACATTCGCTATGACCGAGAAGTATGTTTTCAAAGCTATCATATGCGTTAATAATAGAAACTGTTTGATTGTTTTGAACACTCCAGCGTTGTTGTTGTTTGGTCATGTTTGATGTCTTATCGGCGGCTTATGACCTGACTGAAATATCAGTTTATTCCAAAATATTTGATCACTATCATTTATGAACTCGTTTATTGTGCAGAAGGATTTAAACTTTTTACTTTTAGCCAACTTAATAATTAAATGAATTCGATTTTCAACTTAAGTTTAGTTAAAGTTATATTTTAAGCTACTAATTCGGCCTATGAGCTATACGTCCATGTTGACAATGGCAAACACGGCTGTATGTAACGACACTTCGGAAGCTTTGGAGTTCTTTGAACCTCAGGGCTTGTATTTGAAACCCATTGGAAAGCTGAATGTTAGTGTACAGCTCCCTCAACTGAAAACTCCTGGAAAGAGCATCTCAAATTGGGAAGTAATGGAGAAACTCAAGAGTATGATTAAACCTGATATCTTCATTTCATTAAAAATTGTCAAAAGCACTTTAGAGTTTTTACGATTTGAAGGTGAAGTTGAGAACAAAGGACTGTTGAAAAATGTTCTTGCTCGTGTAGATGGTAGATTGATGAAGCTCAGTGGGTTCACCGAAAGTTTGAAAGTGCGGGCTGCTGAAGCCAAAGTAAGTTTTCCATCAAGACATGACTGGGAGTCTTTCTTCAGAGATGCTAAAAACATGAATGAAATGAAGTCTGGAGAGAGGCCGGACACATTACATATTCAAGACCTGCCCTCGCGTTGGTTCACAAATCGGAAAAACCAGGACAAAGACAAACCAAGTGAATACATACTGAAAAAAGTGTTTGATACATATGGAAATGTAAGATGTGTCGATATTCCAATGCTTGATCCATATAGAAAAGAAATGACTTCTTCAAAAAAGATTGGGTCCATTCAGACATTTACCTTTGGTCAAGATCTGACATTTGAAGCATATGTGCAATATAATGAGTATGTTGGGTTTGATAGAGCTATGAATGCGTTGAGAGGTATGAAACTAATGTTTAAAGATAAAGGAGAAGATGGGAAAGCATGGACAGCTAATATCAAGGTATTTACACACAAAATGGAATTCAATAAGAACATAATTGAAATTTAAGGAAAAAAACATTGAGGAAATAAAAATTGTAAATCGATTTGATTTAGACTTAAATTTAAATTACATTCTAATTGAAATTTAAGTCTTTTTCAAATCGATCAACACTTTTTATTTCCTTGATGTTTACATTGTGCTTTCAGGTATTTCTGATTTATGGCAACTTGCCATGCCAGTGTAGGATGGGAATAAAAATAAAATGCCACGGTGTAAATCACCTCTGCATGTTCTCCATGTATATTAAAATGACATTTAGAACATGAAATGATTCATTAGTTTTACAAGTCTTTGACATTCTAGTGACACTGATTAATTTAAAGAAATAGTCACAAAAGTTTTTTCTGGTTTGCCTTAATGCAAAGATGGAGGGAGCTTCCTGTGGCCCTGGTGCTGTCTGATCTAATGGCAACACAAATCCGATCTGTTGATGGTGTATTTCATTTTGTATTGCATCATGTGATAGCCCTGTCTTCTCAAACAAACAATCTGGTCCTCATTGTAGGATGTTGGAAGAAGCTTTCAGGAGCACGTAGCCATGGTAGCGTGCATGCTTACTGATCCTACTACGATTTATCGTGGCCCGCGGCCATGGCGTAATGGTTAGCGAACGCGCTTTCTAGCGCCTACTACGATTTACTGTTCACAGGATCGAGTCCGTCTGTTGACCCTCAGGTATATGAGTGAGTCACAAGATGTGGCTCCAGCAATCGCGGGGGGGGGTTTTACGAGGTTTCCTCCTGGTTTTCCACCATACTAGGGTAAGGAACAGTTAAAAGTGGACAATCCGTCGTCATATAAGTGAAATACCCTTGAGTACGACGTTAAACCCCAATCAAACAAACAAACAAACTAACATCGATTCACTTGAAACTTGTACTGTGCTTTCTCTTCATACGATGATTAATTGGTATGGATATCACCAAGTTCAATAAAACAAATGGCCACCATTGCATAATTTAGCAATATTTACGTCTGGCTTGAGAACAACTTGAAGGACTTATTTCTATATTGGGAAATGGTTTCCTCCAGTTAACAAAACTAATAGGATTTCATTTAATTCCGCAAAATAAAAACGCCCCGACTCAACTTCAGATATAAACTCCAAAGTTTGCTTTTTCTGTTAGTACCATAGATGTGTTTTTCACAAAAAAATATGGCCGATATTGCATATTGCACCGACATGGAGATAAACACCATAACTGTTACTCTTTGAAGAAAAATAAATAGTTTTTTAAACAAAAGTAGGAAAATGGGATTTGGCTGGGACAGTGAGCATATTGTTTTTAAGAAAGGCCTTAAGTGGTACACCTGCAAGCTTGTTAGTACTTAAATTGGCGAAGTATTCCTCTTCATAAGGAGCCTTCGCCATAATATTGTTGAAATAAAACTGAGAACAGTGACATAATGCACCAAACAAACATTGCCATCTCAGTCTCACTAGACTCCCCAATAGTATAAACTTCTGGTGACCATCACTATATAATTACCGTGCCATTGAGCTAGTTAAATAGTTGGTTGATAATGATCAAATAAACAGTAGAAATAAGATTAAATTTCATATAAATACAAACTCTATTCCAACTTTTCTATACCATTTCATATCCACTAAAACAAACGTGTTGCATTTTAATGGGAGCCACAGCCTTGCTACCGTATTAAAGCAACACGTTCTGTTCTCGAAGGTTCGTGTAGGGTTGCATCTCTGTCTCAATGATCCATGTTTACCGTTATGTGTATGTCTTAAATATTTTGCGAGCGATTGGGAAGCAGCGTCTTGTTGTCATAATGCCCTCGAAGCTAATGTGAAAACTGGTCTCTTCACTTTGTTATGTTTTTACCCCTTGGCCAATTTCGGCCTAGGGGGTATTGTCGTCATCATGTACGTCCGTTACCACGATATGTCTGAAACGAAATCTTGTAGGCCCACCAAATTTGGATATGTTATGTATCTAGTGAATTGTGGGAAGCCTATTGAAATTGGGCATGCTCGTCAAAAAAAATTATGGAGTTATGGAGTTTCAAACTTTTTTCTGTAAAATTACATCTCTGAAGCAAAATCACGTTTGGCCACCAAATTTATATATATTATGTATCTAGTGAATTCTGAATAGCCTATTCAAATATTATGGTGATAAAAGGAGCAGTATCCTTTCTGTCATTTATTTTAGTACGGTCATTACACTATCAATAGGTACTTTCTTTGGTGAGCCGAGCGATTTTAGACTGCGGAGCTTCATGCTAATTTTTGCTATTGGTTTAATTTTTCCTTCACACCCGCGGCTTAGTGGTTAGCATATGCGCTTACTAATCCTACTCGATTTACCGTTCACGGGATCGAGTCCGTCTGTCAACCATCAGGTATATGAGCGAGTCACGATATGGCTACAGCAATCGCGTAATTAGGCAAGGAACAGTGTGGAGTGGACAATCCGTCACCGTATAAGTGAAATACCCTTGAGTACGAAGTAAACCCCAATCAAACAAAACAAACAGTTTCCTTCAATCATGGCTGGCATGACGTCATACGTCATATAGTCCAGTGGTTGTCACATGTATCAAAAAGGAACGTGGCTTCAATCTACGTATTCTGATCAGCAGTGCTTATTGCATAAAACGATTAGGTACTGCTATTTGAGTTTTAAAAAGTGTACTAGTTTTGTTCTCGCGAGACCCATTGACGTAGACCTGACGACCTGGGTAAGGTTTGTGGTCCAATTTATATATATAGTCCGGTCAAAGTATATGTAAGCCGATTTATTGATAGGGAGCGGGCCGCCCACACTGGCTGTTCTGATCTACAAAATTAATATATGCTATGTAGTTTTATTAAAGTCCGATATAAAGTACCTCACTGGTACTGCCTTGTAACATGTATTAATCTGACAAAACCCTACATAAGCAAAGATTGGTTTGTCCAGATTGACCAACGTTGGTTATGATAACGAAGATCTTCGCTAGCTCACAGTATTATGTGTTTTTTTTTTAATTAAAGCGTATTCTCACGTTGTGATGTGAAGTGACGATTTCAGGGGGTTCCCCTTTTTTGCGCTGTTTTGAATGGTGGATTGTTTCTAGCTTTGAAAACATAGCCAATACATACAATAGGCCTACTGATTAATCAATATTGTATGTATTGGCGATGTTTTCAAAGCTATATTGTTTCGTGCTTCTGTATAGACCAATCACCATGTTACAAATAAGGGAAATCCCCTTCAGTCGTAACTACCAATCGTAAAGTGAGAATGCGCCTTAAGACAATTGATATAGCGACCTTTCATGACCCCTATAGTGCCAGACGTTAGACGTAACAGAAAGTCGTTTACTGTAGGATTAGGTCACATCTCCATGTGGCAAAACAATATAATCGGGGATCTAATTTCGATTTGGTTGTATAAACAGACAGCTCTCAATGCTCTGCGAAATGCAAACTGAATTTTCTGCTATGTAAAAACTGGAAATATATATCTTCCTAAACCATCTAAACTATTAAAGTGGTATAAATATACGAGAAATAAACAATGACAACAAATGCTCAGGGAATAATACTTTATTAGGAAAAAGATCACGAATTCAACACAAAATCGATGTATATACACAAATAAATATGTATCATAAAGTTTAAATTAATTTGCTTTGATACATGTCGCTATAAATAAATAAGTGTTTAAACGAGTTAATTGAAAATAATGTAAATGCTAAACACAGTCACACCGACGCAGGGGTGTCGAGAAAATAAAACAGCCGATTCATCTCGCGTTCCATAGTTATACATCACCGGCAAGTTTTAAATAGATTGTTTAGTCTTGAGTTGCTATAGGTAACATAAAGACAGTTTGAGAGAAGTTATTACGTTCTTGATGGTTTAAAATATATGATTATATATATTGCTATGATAATTTATATAGATATATATGTGTTCTTTATTGCTAGATATCCTCATCTGGAGAGTGTTTAGTTTTTGTATCAACTGTATTTAAACGTATATATTTAATAACTGAGCTATGCATAACAGGTCACACAATGTGTGTTTGATTTTCTTTACTTACATGTGTACTGTCACTAATCTATTGATTTAGGTTTCCAAGTTTCTCTCTACACATTGTTCAAAGTCTTCGGCCGGGAAATTATAAAGCCTTCAATTTTACAAGTTCTGTTTTTACTAGCATGCCCATGAACTGTCGGCAGGTAGATGCATTTCGGTGAAAGAATTGGCGATTCTGTGTTGTTCTTGCATATTCTACTCTTACCTGCATACAGTTTTCTTTCCTGGAAGTCTCAAGTATGTTCCTAAGTAGGAATTCCTTCTTTCTGCATCATTGACGCTCTGTGACTTGTTCGGTAAAGAGAGCAACTCCATGACAGTTCTTAATAACTGACTGTCGACGGATGCTCCCTTTATCGTGAAAGTCAGTTCAAGATGCTCTAATCTGCCTGGAAGATGGTGGATATTCAGCACGACGTCAACGTTAGGCACGACTTCTTTACGGGGTTCGTCTTGGATATACTGTTTGACGTCCCATTTTCAGAGTATGACTTATTGACTACAGATGCATGGTATATACGTATATTGAAAATATTAAACTTATTATGATGAATGTGTAATTGTGGACTAAAAAACTACTTTGACACGACTTAAGCTCTGAAGATGAAGACACTTCAACTAGATGGATGCGTTGTAGCCATAACCGTCACTGTTTAATTCATTTTGAAGCTTACTAAAAACATTTATAAAGTGTATTTTGTTAAACCGTTGATTTGGAATGTTAAATCGATAGGTATGTTTAAGCCCTATTATATAATGCCAATTGAATGCGATGTGTTTTTAACGGTCATCATTTGAGTTGACTGAAAGAAGTTCGTTCTATATTTTAAATGTAAAGAATGGAAATTTTGATTGCTTCTATATGTGTTCACCTGATTATATAATCCTCCTTTGGTTATAACCACAAAAGCAACGATAATATAGGATCACATGTTTTACACCTGACGTTTAATTGACACGTATTTTATATTTTTTTATTGAATGTTAAATAATAAGATATGATGTTTCTTTACCTAACCTTATAGACTCAAACCGAACACATTATTTTGAAGTTTCTATATTACACGAGTGCCTAAATAGCACTATATTTTGACTCGGTTTAGGACTTTTGTCATATATCAGAGGGCTTACAACTGAAGGAAACCTTATAACGGTTCGACACCCTATAATATTTTTGAAAAAAAAAAAAAAATCCGAACTAAAAGAAGCCTTATTTACATCGTCTGTAGTGGAGTATAAAGCCTATAATGTTCTTAACTGTCTTGCCTTTCCCATATAGTCCTACAAATATACGCCAGTCTGTGTGGCCCATATCTGCAAATAGAAAACACAATAGTTGTTCGCTGTTCATACAGTTTAGTTTTACGGTGAACCTCACTACACAATACAGGGCCAAGAGAGTTTTCAAGCTGTAATATTTCTTGACAAGTACGGGCCTAATCTAGACAGGTTTAGAATCTCTATAACACTAAGATTTACAACGAGGGTGTTAAATTTCTCCCCTCATGCATAATGTATTCTGTTCTAGTTAAAAGTCTAAGCTACATATAATAAATTTTATAACACAAATTCAACTTTGTTCTGTATTTGATATTAGAGGCTCATAGGGTTCTACAATTTTCATACCTATACGTTAAGCGCTAACATAAACGATAAAATGTAGGACAAAGATAGTAACGTTTATAAGATTTAATATATTTGATTTACATGGGAATTTTCTTAATAATAGAATCTCAGAGAAAAACAATTTTAAACCAAAACCTATAAGAATAGAAGGAGAGCAAAGGAAGAGTAATGTTTACTATTAATCCCATGCGTATTCGCAGTGCAAAGCTATCACCGAACATATACGTATAATGATGCGCAAACTATAACTTAGATTAACTAGTTTATCAATGGGAGCTGATTCTATTACCAAGACCAACTTATATACTTTGCCATGTTTTAATACAAGATTAAATAAATCCGGTAGACGGTGAGTTAAACTTACCCCAATGCTGTTAACGAGGATTTCCCGCTACTCTGAGGTGGGATTCCTTCCATAGGTCTTCTATCAGTATTTTGTATATATGTTCCCATGGCCAGGAGTCGGTTTCTCGATACTCTCAGATGGATGTGGTGGCTGCAACTGATCCAAGTCGACTTGTCGCGCACTCTTTATGGCGGTGACAGTGTAAGAGATAGGTCCAAAGGTGCCCCGGTGGAACCCTGGGCATTATTCCCGACGGGCTGGCAGGGCGTGACGGCGCACTGAAATATAAACCACTCTGTGTAATTGAAATTAGTTAGAAAGTCACCTCCTTGGTTAATTAATATTCCAAAAGTAAACTGTGAAATTAGACGACCGTATTTAAAGTCACAATGTCATGAAGAAGACTTTGCCATTCCGAGACCTTGGTAGAGATTTCCACTATATAAATTCAACAGCATAACTTTACCCAAACTTAACGACTCTCCGACTCGTGTTTATGTCTTAATTTCAGATAGCGGAATCCCTATAAAGTCACAACATAATATATCAAATTACCTACAAATACAATCCAGAATCTACATTTATCTCTGTCTGTTATATTAAATATTCTGACAATTGGCAATCATGAATATAGGGGAGAATATATAGCTGTGTCAATACGAAATTTATCACCCCAGGTTATCTGCAGTTAACGGCTTTTGAAATTCGCTTGTGGCTCTTAAAAGCGTCAGCAAAATATATTGTTACAAATTCAATGAAAAAAGTATAATCATCTTGGGGGAGTTTTACTTTCGGTTGCTTAAGAAGGAAATCACCAATAGACACAATTAGAGACTTATTCTGAACAATAGGTGAACAAAACATTATTATATGAGAAGTTAGAAAAAGGTACATATGTACTCAACAGATCGGATTTCATCTTGTATTATATCATAAGTAAGAGTGGGATCGTCAGTTTCGTGGAAAACCGGACAAAATGAAAATGTGGGATACACGTGATGTAATTTCACAGTATAATATTGCTTTTTAAATATGCACCTGGACCCGAAATTACAAGGAAACAATTTCACATGTCTTCGTAGTTTTTATTAGTTGGATTAAATAGTTAAATTATCACATGTTTCGACTTAAAATTAACTGTCTCCATATTTAAATAAAGTTAAAACTTGTCATCTCTAGTAAACCTCACGATCTTAACTACTTGATGTTCGTGACGCGTTGAGCATCCAAAAACTAAATAATCATTAAAAGAGATTGAAAGTATAACAAGTACACATAAAAAGGACCCGTAAATAACTGTTATATAGTAGAATTTTTTTTATTGGTTCTACTTGGAATATTGCTTCATTCGGGGATTTGGGAATTTTCGGTATAATTTAAACATTGACTCTAAGGCAATTGACATATTTAAAGTTAACCTCTTGAGCCTAAGAATTGTGGTCTATCCTGTCGAGAAGGAAATACCATACTCTGCGAATTTTACCTCGACTCTTGTTAGAAGTCACAAGTTTCTACTCAATATATCTTTAAATCTGACTAGATGTTATACAACTTATTCTTAACATATATCTTTTATGCCTATGTTGAGTTGCATGAGGAAGTTTGTTGTATATGGTGTACACCTACTTCTTCTGATTAAACAAAATATCTTTTTCAATCTGATTTACCTATGTCTTGTCACGGACAACTTGTTAGGTGTGATAGTATAGGACTATTGAAAGTAACCTTATACAGGTATTCATTTTGAAAGGTAAGCGAAACGTAAATTTTGTTTAGAATTCGATTGTATTAGATAAATGTTCACATGCAGAAGAATAAAATCGAAATCGGTTCTGCTCACAAATGGATTAAAATTCGAAACAGATAAAGGTCATTTTATATCTTCAGAAAATGATGCCAATATAACAAATACATGAGCTGTATTTGGTCAAATCTACTGGTAGTGTTCATTAACTTTAATGACATGTATATGTTTTTGATTCACTTTGGTGTCTATATGTATATATGTTGATTCACTTTTATGAGGTATATATGCTATTGGTTAACCTTTATGACGTATATATGTTATTGGTTAATCTTTATGACGTATATATGTTATTGGTTAATCTTTATGACGTATATATGTAATTGATTCACTTTTATGATGTATATGTCGTTGATTCACTTTTATGATGTATATGTAATTGATTCACTTTTATGATGTATATGTTATTGATTCACCTTTTCTGACGTATATATGATATTGGTTAATTTTTTTATGAAGTATATATTATTGTTTCACATATGCTAATTATTCTTTTTCAGAGGGTGTATTATTTATTTACTTTATGACGTAATTTTCATCCAATTTATCATGGACATCACTTTGTTGATGTACGCCAATGACTCAACTTCCGTAACGTATTTAGTTGATTCACTTTTATGACATATATTATTGATCGACTTTGAGGTCATATATTATACATATTGATTTACTTTCAGGTCGCATACATACTTGATATTATTTCATAGCGTTGGCTGGCAAAATTGAATTCACTTTCATGTCGTACTATAATATTGTATTCATTTTAAGAAAAATCTACATTTATGACTCCTGTTATTTGTTCACTTTTGCAGTTGACAAATTGTTTCAAATTTCACCTCTTTCCTGCAGATAAAGCATTCAGGGTATATTTTAATTATATACATAACAAATTTATACGGACTATAGGTCGGTTAACTAAACTTTTAATCAGTGTATATTTTAGGCCGGATGTTAAACAAATTGTCCTTTTTAATTCTAAGTATTGGGTATTTGCCGTCGGGTATAATGGCTAACGTGACAAGGGCTGAAGTGTTAAAACTTGCCGGGAAAACGGGGACGCTATATAATTATCCTGGACCATGCACCTCAAGAAGCCGCCCAGGAAAAATGCTAGCAACTCCCCCTTGACTTTACGCTTGTCAACATTAAAACAACTTCAACGCTATGCTCCGGTGTTGTAAATAACATTATCCCGGTGCAAGTGACATTTATGGCCAGAGCACAGATTTCTGAAAACTATAGTTGGCTGTATAACTGAGCAAGGGTTAGACCGACACATATATTCTGAACTGTTTTTTTGCAGATGCCAATTTTATTTGTTAGAGTTTGGAACGAAAAGTCACCAATGATGAACAACACAATACATTTAAAAAAAAATAAAACCCCAAAATGAAGAAACAAATATGAAAAATATATGAACTCAGACAGTCAACAAATAGTAAAAATGTGACTTACTTTCCTTAAAATATATATTCATCACATTCCTGGGTTCAACTGAAATACAACTAAGATACAGTACCAATTAAATACCGTACCACTTAAACTAGTATCTATTGAAAAACAATCACACATCTTATTAATTGCTGCAAAACTATGTAGGAAAAGTTTGTGAGAGATTTGAGACGAGGAAAGGAACCCAACAATGCTATGTTTACTCCCATGTTCAACGAAACAATCAATGTACAATAGTTGTAAAGATGAGTGTAAACGTAAATTATGGGGTCACAGAAACCCCGATTAAGTATGTGTGCTCAGGGGATTATCCTTTTATATGGATAGGCATAGACGTGTCCAAATTTTATTTCAAAGAAAATTGGGTTAAAGGCATCACCTTGCAGGACGCCTTGTATACTTTATCTATTTGCATGGTTTTTGATGGTTGTGTGCTGCAAAAAGGGGAGAAAATATCGACCGTCACGCTTCCATATGACAGCTAGCTAGAGGCCCGAGTTCGAATCCCGGTGGAGGCAAGATCAATTTTCCGTCTCTACAATAAAGAGATCTATACATACAATTTCTACCTTGGTTGAATAGAATATTACGGTTAAACGTGTACCCATAGTTACAACTGTTATGTGTAACTTAAGTAAAGTAACTTAAATAATAGTAAACTACAGTTAATAGTATTGGTAAAACATGTTAGAATAATTAACGATTAGGTAGAATATATCCTACAAACACAATCAGCAGAGGATCAGATCTTGAATAAACATTTTAAAAGCAAGACCTGTACGATAAATATTACATGTGCTTAAAAAAATGCCTGCAATAAGTATATAGATATATAAAAATAGCTTGATGCATAAAAAAATAGAGAAACAAAAACCAAAACAAATAAAACCTCCCCAAAAAGCAGACTCTCACATAAACAATGTAGCATCCCAACTCATATTTGTAAGATAGTCTTCGATAAATGGCTGATAAACAATCATATGTATTAAAGTCAATTTGTGGTTCAAGGCAGAGTTTCAGACTGTGCACATTTCTCAGGGTTTTGTTTTAATCCGATAATCTAACCCTATTTGTATATTTTAAACTTTCAAACCAAAGTAGACTGGTTGATCATATGATTAACGAATAAATTGTGCTCCACATAGCTATTAAAATGTTCCACTTATAGTTTCACCCACATATATGTTTACATACAATTTTCATAATACTATTCAGTGCGAAAGGGGTGTAAGATAAATGACACTAGTAAGCGGTTACTCCCACTACAACTAACCAGGTGTTTTAGTGACCAGTCTTAGTATGTTTAAAAACAGACTGAAAGAGCGCAAGACTCCTTTTATATTTTTGTGAACCCATTTTCATATTTCTGATTACTGATATATCTATTTATCAACATTTCTAATATATTTGGTGATACTTTATTTGATGAAATTAATTAAATAGCATATTCTTACTTAAAATATTGCCTACATTTATGTGTTATATCCGTACTTGATAAAACTATGGAGGACAGCGGATTAGTATTTCAGTGTTTTCAACATTTTCTACATATAAAGTTTTGCTACTTTACCGCATGTAACGTGGGAGTAAATATGTGAATTTTGTGAAAATACATTATATGTTTTTATTCTTGTAGTTACTTAAATGAACACACCCCTTTAGCTCTTACCTTAACTGTTCTCTCTTCAATCGTGTATGCTATTCTAATTGCTTCTTTCAAGTGCATTATTAATAGGATAATATAACACATTGTGAGAAAAGAAGACGGTAAAATGGCACAAGGAATTTTCCATAAAATATGCATTGTTTACGAGTTTGTGAAGATTGGCTTTTAATTTGAGGAAAACTGCTAAGGCGTACAGCTTCAGGATAGTTTTTTTTGCAGGGAAATGTACGAAGGCTGTAGAAAGTCACGCTCGAGGTCTGGAAGGCGTGAAAGACAAGCACCTGTGATGGCTGTCGATGGGGAGGAAAGATTTGCTTACCTCTCGTGTGACAAGCCTAGATGTATTTGGCAAGACAACAGAGCTGCTCAGGTGCCTTCCCCACACGGTACGTCGAACAGGCTGCAGGCGTCAAATCCATCCCTGGGGTGCAAAGGGTTGAGTGTCATGAATTACTGCATAACCTAGCATCGTGAAAGCGGAAAACTCGGCCAAGGCAGATGATTAACCACTTTCCTTTGGGAAGTGACGAAACGTACGTGTTGTATCATATTTCCAGAAAACATGCTGAAAACAACTTGGAAAACATTTGGCATTTTGTTCAATCCACAAGTCATTAAAAGTCATTAAAACGATATGAATTAAATCCTGTGTAGGAATTAATTCTAAATCATTCTGTGTAAAATATTCCATATCCAAGGCAGCGCATGGATACACATGTGATATAAAATGCCGGTGGATGTGACAAGAAATAAAAACCAAGATATCAAAAATCCTATGGCGCCCCAAAGTCCACGTACGCAGGGGACTCCAGTCTGTCGATGCTCTGTACTCCTCGGGGAATGCGGCCTCTGAATGGGGTGTACCTCTCCTTCGTAATCACCTGATACCTGGCGTGGACTAGCTCGGACAGTTATAAATATGCATTTGTTAGAGTGTGACACCAACGTGTGTATCTCGGACCTGTTAACATGTCGCTACAGCCAACTGACGCGTGTCTTTAACACTTTAAATGTATGATGTGTTTAGCCGTTGACATTTTTTATTTTTATTTGCCCATTCTTGACTTGTTGACTTACACATTATAGCGGCATTCAGAGGTCCGTGGCGGCCTGTTAATTGGGAAGCTCACCGACTTTGGCCCCTTCATTGCTTGATTAGTGTAAAGAACTCTTCTGTTTATTTTAAGATAAAAATAAACGAAATATTGAAAGTAAAGTTTGTCGTGGGTTTAAGTTTGCTTGGATTCGTTTTCATACGTTTTTAACTCAATTTAAAAATTTGTAAAAAGCAACAGCTGGATATAATATAACAATACTTTTGCTATTGCTAGAAAAGGTTTCAGTTTTTGCATTCCTGCGAACACTTTTGAAAGGCCAGAGGGGCGCTGGTCATTTCAAAGGCTGGTCAATATTGGAGTATTCTGCACTCAGTATAGAATACAAATGCGTTATTTATCCATGTAACCTATTATTTATCTTCTTTTGTTAGTCCACATCTCTCTGTCAGTGGGGCCCGCGACCGGGGCTTAGTGGCGTGCGGTGTGCTCTTACTAATCCTTCTTCGATGTACCGTTCACGTGATCTGGTCCGTCTGTCGACCATCGTGTATATGAATATGTCCCACGATGTCGTGGTGTTTTTAACGAAGTTTCCTCACGGTTTTCCACCGTAATTAGGCAAGTAACAGTGTAAGGTGGACAAACTGTCGTCATATAAGTGAAATACCCTTAAGAACGTAGTTAAACCCCAATGAAACAAACAAACAAACCCTCTGTCAATGGGCTTTACTCAAATAAACTATAGTCACAGTGACACGTTATACATTTTAACTAACATAATGATATTAACCGAATCAGATTTAATTGTTTATTGATGTTATGTCTAACATCGACGTTGACATACTAGAGTCCAGGTAAATTCGGGACCTACAATTTTACCGTTCATATTTATGTCACTTGGTATATATTTCAATCTGTATTTTATATCTACATTGTTCATATATTGTCTCTGTCATTCTCTCA
>JAVFBX010178455.1:0-14841 GCA_034783855.1 Mopalia kennerleyi
TAAATAGAATTTCGATTTATGTTTTTCACCGACATATAGTTTGAATACCTTACTTTTAATCTAAGCGATAAAAAAAATTTGGTTCATTTTGAGCCCAAGGGGTCCAGCAAGACCTTAATGGACTTCTGGAGCCAGTTGCTCGAAAGACGATTGCTAACACCGGGTTAGAGATAGACCTTCAACATGGCGAGACGTCATCTAATAGAGGATTAAATTTAATAGCCTTTCGAGCAACCGGGCCCTGGTATTACAACTATTAGGCTGATATTGGATCTTTGTCGCCTTATAGAAACGTTATTGAATGAACGCATTATTAAATGGACGCATTATCAAATTGGAATTTACAGCGTTGGTCCCTTCTGACATTGTTTTCACATTAAAATAATATCTTTAAAGCTATACTTCATGTTAAACCCTTGAAAGAAATATATTATTTATGAAATTTTAGAATTATTACAATATTTGATTAAATGAGAACAATTCCTCCCCTAATTATACGCTTTATCTTCGTCATCTAGAGTTCGCTACGCATCATTCACTCCGTTAGTCTTTATCATCGTCATCTAGAGTTCGCTACGCATCATTCACTCCGTTAGTCTTTATCATCGTCATCTAGATTTCGCTACGCATCATTCACTCCGTTAGTCTTTATCATCGTCATCTAGAGTTCGCTACGCATCATTCACTCCGTTAAACACTTTCAATGGCTCTATATTCACACCTTTTGTTTAGATAGGCCTACTATTTATAATATACAAAATCGTAAAACTTGTGGAAAACAGAACCAAACAATACATATACTTAACCAAGGAATTGATAATTTATTAGTTGATTAATACATTAATTTTGAGTAGTTTATCTATTGTTTATTGTTTTGGTTCCAGCAGAAATTTGGTCACGTTATTGCAGGAATAGGCAATTGCGAACCCCATGAGACAATTTAGGCCTGTATAATACCAAATATCCAAGCATATATAGTTTTATCATCAGAAAAATATTGTTATAGTTAAACATTGTTTAAACAAAACGGATATAGGAATTCGGTCACTCCTGGCAATTATCTAATGTATTTTATAGTTACAGTTAAAGAACTATATATATATACAAATTTGTTCTAAAAGCACGTCTGGAGTTACTTATATAAATGTTGGTATGTATAGAATTGGTAGAAATTCGACGCTCTTGGTGTCTGTAAGCCGTCGCCCACGTCTTGTGATTTCCGTTATCCGGTTTCTGAAGTTTTAATAAGGCATGGAAGTTCCCCTTAACTTGACCGACCAACCCTTCATCCACTCTTCCGGCCATGCTACTCCATATTAACGGTTACTCGCGTGAGCACCTCCCCGCCAAGTCGATCTTATACAGGCATATATTTCTGGACACGATCGACAGAGAATGTATTTCAGACGACTGGCCACTCACCTCATTTTACTTCTAGTCTTGGTGGAACTATCCACTCAAGGTATGTAGGCTACATTCTAATAAGTGATAGTATTGTGGTCAATTGTCCATCATAGTGCAGGAGATAATCGTATCGTATAAAATCATACATATATAATAGACTCATTCTGCCGCGAGCCTCTGTATCTCAGTTGGAAGAGTGATGCATGGGCCTGTATCCTTATGGTCCCTGGTTCAAATCCCGGTGGAGACAGCAATTTTGTTCTCTCTTCACCTATTCAATATAGTATAGACCAGCTTCACGATTAATTTTTCTCCGAAGTTTATTTTCACGCGTTAATCAATTTTTCCGCATGTTTCAGTACAAATTATTTTTTCATTTTGGTATTCTTCCGCGTACGTATGGGATTTTAAAAAATCATTTTCAGAAAATTGATTCCATGCTCTCATGAATGAATACTAGTAATATCAAAAGTAACTGCATTCGTTAGATATAGTTAGATAAGTACCATTATTTATCCTCAAATGTCTTCTAACTTTTTAAGGGAAATATTTCAAAAAGGAAACAAACAAAAGACATAGAGTATTCGCGACGGTGTAACAAACATTCCAGATGTATTTTTACATCAAATATTGTTGGCAAATCTGTAACCTGGACTTAATGCTGTGTATTTAGAGTAAGGTTAGGGCAGTGAATTTGCATCAAATTCTTCGACAAACTATTGCAAGCTTATGTGGCTTTGTTTTCTCCTGCTGCAAAATTTAGCAGACATTTTATCAGTTTATTAAAACAAAACTATTTTAGAAAACAAATGTCATTTACCAAAATAGAATTTTATTTAAAGCCGATACAAATATGCATGCCATACATAATTGTAAAGGAAAAAAGTAAACCAATACAGTTGCTTTGAATATTCAAATTAAATACATGTAGGCTACATCAGTGTAATATGAAACTGGAACTGTATAAAGAACTGTTTTTATTCTAATTTGTCAGAAAACTACGTGTTTTACACCCAGGTAACACTTGTCTTGGAAATAAAATCAAAGGAACACAGATATATAGTCTGTTCCTAAATCAAGGGCAGATGTCCAGGAAACGAAACTATCTCTAGTCCACTGTCCCAACAGTATCAGAAAACCAGAAACTATCTCTAGTCCACAGTCCCAACAGTATCAGAAAACCAGAAACTATCTCTAGTCCACAGTCCCAACAGTATCAGAAAACCAGAATAAATCTAATGTTCATTTTTAAAATGTATAAGGGTTATTCCCTGTAAATAAAAAAAATATCTGATCACGCATTACGAAAAGAAGGCTATTAGGTAGCGTCTCAGCCATCATGATGTACCAAAAAAAGGCGACTACCATGGTCATGTTTATTTGCCTGTGAAAACCTCTTACTATCCTATACAACATGATTTATGGATAGAATTTGGATTTGCAAATAAAAAGGTTGAACTTTTATAAGTAGCTCACAGTTCACAAACTAAGTAAATCTTATTTGAAACAAATCGGACACTAGCATATTGCATCAAATATTAAACATTTGTAACATTGGTCTTTGTCAGGGACGATTGGAACTTTGATCCTACCTTAGTTTGAACAACTCTACACAGTCCCATTTTAATTTGCTGGTCAACTGATACCAAATACCGGTCCCCATCTGAAACAAGCAAAATAAAATTCACTGATGTTTCAGGGGTCAGACGTGTCGATTGTTGATAAAATAATGCATGTCACCAAGGCATGTGTGCAGCGAATAAATGGCATTTTCTCTCAGGAGAGCAGTTCATTTGTTTCAACTAATTTCAAGCTGTGTTTAATGGTATTTGTCGCTTGTATGCTGCCATGGTAGCAAATGGGTTAAGAAAACCAGCGCCGAAGCCACTGGCAACAAACAACGACAAGACAGGACAAACATAAAACATATACAAAGACCTAACCAACACAGATCTGTTTTGTGTTGCCCTTAACAGGGAAAGCACCAGGGCAAAAGGAAGCTTCCACACCCTCAACCCTCCTCCACTTTCTTTGGAGTGTAGAAAACCTTTTTTACTGGACACTTTAGAAAGAATAACTTTCCAACTACGCTAAGCACTTCTCATTTTGATGGTTGTGATTGTGTCAATTATAGTGTTTGAAGACAGATACATTATAGAATTGAAATAGTACTGAGTATGGCATGAAACACCAAGCAATCAGTGACTTTATAGTAACAAACCAGGAAATGCAATGTTAATATAATGATCAAAGAAGATTTTCAAATAAAACATCAAAATTGAAATGCTTTTAACTTACAATGTGTATGATGGTAGCATTTTTTTGTTGTACCGTTGGGACAACTTATAGGGTAACACAACTCGAGAAATATATGAGCTATATAATAAAATGTATGAGAGTTGAATAAAAAATAGCTGCAATCTCAATGGTTTTGCCATTTGAGCAATGTTGCCATGTTGAATAAACAGCCAAGTCACAAATGATAATTTCAAAAATAGAACCTAATTAAATTGTTTGCGTGATATATTGAATTGTACTTACGGATTAACCCAGATCTATGTCTAACTTATTAAATCTTTAACGGTGTTCAATAAAATATATTTAACTTTTAATTTAGCATTTGTATATTTTGGCACTACGTCAGATGTCATATTAAATATTTAGCTTTAAATCCTGAATTAAGTCGTTAAATCCTAAATTTAAATATAAATCTGTCTAGAGCATTTGTTTGTTGATTTAACATTTAGCTTTTTACATTGACCACTATGATCTCACACATTAAGTCCCTAAATATAGGCCGAATTTAAGAAAGAATTGTGTGAAATTAGCGATACCGGTTTTGGCCATGAAATCCGACAATGATCTATTCTATTACTTTTATACTGACAAAGTCATTCATTCCATCCGTACTATGTACAACAATTCCGTTCGATGGTTAATGCAGTGTCGACAGAGTTACTTTATGCTAAGAAGTAGATTAGAGTTATCTGAGAATACAGTGACACACAGACTGTTATCTCAGAATACAGTGACACACAGACAGTTATCTGAGAATACAGTGACACACAGACTGTTATCTGAGAATACAGTGACACACAGACAGTTATCTGAGAATACAGTGACACACAGGCTGTTATCTAATTATACAGTGACACACAGACAGTTATCTGAGAATATAGTGACACACAGACTGTTATTGAAATTAGTCTGTTAGGCATTGCTTAATATTATATGATTACGTATTTATGTAAATTTTTATTTGTAAATTGGATACTGTTGATATATCAAATGTTTGTCTCAAATTAAAGAATATTATTATTATTCCAGCTGCATGATCTGTCTTCATCTTAAGCCCATATACAACATACACTCACGCTGTAATCAACACCAGGGTTGTGCACATATGCATACAATAGTTTAAGGTTAATGTACATGGAAGACATGCGCATTTGTCAGTTTTACAGCGAAAATAGCTGTTATAGTTTACACCACTATGAAACGACATATTTTTGAATTTTTTGCACTGGTGCAAATTTATTTTTGAGGAGTAAGTAGTAATCAATACTACTTACTGATATACCATTTGAAACATAAAACAGTAAAACATACAAGTATATCTAACAAGTATATCTAAGCAGGCATGTAGTTTAAAATTAACTGCGTATACATGTATATTATGTCCTGAGTCACACTGTGCAGTTCAAGTGTTTTCTCTCCTAAGTGTTAACTTCCTGCGCATAATAAACCCAGGCTTTACACAATATACGAGCACAGTTGCATGGTTGGGGAGCTATTTTTTATTCTCCAGCTATATTTATATTTAGTCTAATAGTCTTTGGGTGAGGGTAGTTTGTTTGAAGAGGAGCAATGCTGTTTTTTCTTAGCACTGGATAAAAGTTTACTTTCCAACATTATAGAAACGCTCCACAGTTGCAATACACCGCCGTCATAGTAGTAAAATACGCTTTAGCATAGCGTAAAACACCAATCAATCAATCAATCAATCAATCAACCAACAAACCAACCAACCAACCAACCAACCAACCCACCAACCCACCCGCCTAACCAACCAACCACCCACCCACCCACCAACCCACCAACCAACCAGACCCTGGTTTCTGTAGAATGTTGGGTCTGGTAGATGCTGGTTTCGGTAAAATGATGGCGCTGTTAGACGCTGGTTTTGGTAGAATGATGGCGCTACCAGACACAGGTTTCGGAAGAATGCTGGTACTGCTAGACACTGGTTTTAGTAGAATTGTGGGTAACTTATACTAGTACAGGCGCTGGTATATATATTTCGAATAAATGAAGAGAGAAACAAAGGGTCTTATACCTATTACTCAATTCAACATCAAGATACAATTTATCGGCCTACAAGTCATAAGTATCATTAACCTCCTTTCTCTGTAGTTTGTACAAAGGCGAAGATAAAGAATGGCCGAGTACGGTTGAGGCGCAGAGGCAAAATGGCAATTTACCGATGCAGAGCGAGTTTTACCATATATGGTAGTTCTGGTGCTGTGTGTATTGCAGGACAATGGAGTCATCCGCCACCAAAATGTATAGGTAAGGGATTATTTGTTGTTTTAAATACATTATGCATGTAAATAGACTAATATTTTTACATCTTCGTTATATTTTTCGGAAACAAACTTTTATTATCGTTTTATTGTACTAGGACATGCAAACATAACTAAGAGCTGGGCCATTTTCGCTTTATATAACTAATGTCGTTAACTATGATCTTTAATTTTACTTTTCAATGTTTTTTTGTGCTTATTGTATATTTTTTAGATATTTAAAATTTAAGCTCACTAAAAGTGGCGATATTGTTTGCCTGAGAAGGTTTTTCCACCAGATCAGCTATTTGTAGTGGTTCTTTTAACATTGCTTACTCACAGGGGCTGTGAAAAATGTCCAGGGGCCGCCTAAGCCCCGAAAGCTCTCGAGTTTTGCACTGCCGCAGGTGCTTATCTTTTTGTTCGCAAAACATGTATAAAACTAATATTTCTCCCAGTCTCTGGTTTTTAATATTTGCGTTTCTCTGTGTTCCTATATAGTGTATATGCCTATGCTGGGTGTGTTAACACATAATAATAATAATAATAATAATGAACTTATTAATTGCTTTGTGGAGTGTTTTAGCGTTAAATTTACTTTACGGCTTCTTTATTGGACAACACTGTCTTAAATATGTTACAGTCATACTGCTTTGCGTTGTTCCGAGAAAAAAACAACACTTTCTATCATTGATTTCCCTATATTTGGCATCTAAGTCAACGAGCTGGTTTTCGAGTGATGTGTATATAGAGAAACCGTTAATCATTTTACTTTTGTGAAATATTATAGACCGCAGAGACATGTGAGTACAGTTTTAAGTTGTTTGTTGAATTTGAACGGATATCTGTTGGGCACGAGTTTCAGTGTTAATTGAGGACAGCTCGACCCACCAGACTTATGCTGTATTTGATCATGCGGTTACACTGATCCGGATGTTGGTGGTAATCTGGCTAAAGCCTCGCGGATATAGCCTACAGTCTTCCTCGAGGATGTGGAACATTGTCACCCCGAAGTCAATATGCCACATATCTTATTTCGGATATCTTGTATTAATTAGTTTTCCAGATATTTTTTTCCCTCGCAGAATTGCAACTTTTCCTTCGGAGACATTTATACTATCGTTCATAAAATCTCCCGTACCAACCAACTGTTACTTGTCCTGGCATAGTATAAACACAATGGGTATATTATAACATCTGTTTGGTTGCATCATTAGCGGAAAGTACGTTTCCGCTCATTAAGGTACTTAGCTTTATACTACATCGGAAAACCCTGAAAATAGCTACACTTAGAAATAAAGGTTCTTCGAGGGTTCTGTATAGAAAAGAGGATGGTTATATATGGAACCATTAAGACAAAATCAGTTCTTTGATACAAGAAGGTAGGGATAAATACTTGGAACCGTCGCTGTGAGAGTTCCATACAGAACCATAAAGGGTTCCACCAGAGCCCATCTTACTGATGCAATGCGGGAAAGAAGATCGTCACATTAAGCCTCCATAGGCGATAAAACCTGAATTAACCAGAGTTTACAACAGCTACTTTCGGATGACTCTCTTTACTCTACCCAATCAGATTGGGACTTTCTTAGAATAAGAGGCGGCCTAAACACAGGATGGCAAGTAGGCTATATATGTAATATACATGCACGACCTTAGTCCAATTAACGAGTCCTGACGACATCACAGACACGTTAATTGTCAGCTATATATGTAATATACACGCCCAATCTTAGTCCAATTAACGAGTCCTGACGTCATCACAGACATGTTAATTGGCATTTGATTAAAACCGGAAGCGGGCTCACCTCCATGCCTTACGTACAGCCCACGTGGTCATAAACCTAGTACTATTTTGAATGTGTAAGTATAGTGGTATCCGCTAAAACGGCGTAAATTGTGCGGTCGTAGCAAGACAAAGTACAGCTGTACACACTGGGACTATGCTTTGATATCATTCAACTGTACATCAATCCAATTCCCTTTTTCCCAAGTCACCCAAATCAAACACACAAACAAATTTAAAAACTACAAACAAGTTTAATCATTTTTAAATGAATAAAAATGTTCAATTTTATGTTGACCTACATAACACATTTTCAAATTTCAAAATCGTCACTTCCTGGTAAGACAGCAATGGTGCGGGTTTAACCCTTAGTTCCCAGTCTGCGTTAAAAAGCTAGATGGTACTTGATAGTTACAAAATGGTTAATTGACAGTGGCGCCACGCTTGGTTGTTATAGACTTTGATGGGCAAACGACTTTTTGATTGGCTGCTTGTTGCTACCATAGTCCAATCAAAATGTTGCCAAGTTTTCCCATCGAATTGCAGCAAGGGGAAGTCTCGTCTTACACTGACTTTGCATGGGAAGATGCCACAGCCATGACTGAAGAACCTTAAAGAGTTCCATTAGAGCAATATTTTTTATTATTTAACGAGCGAATGGCTTAGGCCTACCACATCTAAATATTATCGGTAATTGTAACTCATGACAAAATGTAATGTTTTTTGCACAAGAATCAAAGGGATTATGTTTGTGACATTTTACATAGATATATTCTCTGCGCAACGTCAAACGTCATCACACTCCCAAAGTTCCCTTTGCGTTGGTCACGTCATACAGAATATATCTCTACATAAAACGTCAAAAACATCCAGTACCTTTGACGTCATTATTTACGTTATATAATAAATGCTTCATGCGAAACAAAAAAGTAGTGCCGAGCCCCACACAGAGGTGAATGCCAAGTGAGCCTATGGTAGAGATTGAATGTGAACTAGACAACCTGCATTCATGTAAGTAAAATACCCTTTGAGTAAGATGTTGAATCCCAACGAAACAGACCAACCATTTCATCAGAATTTATACTACATGTATGTTATATGCACAAACTATGTGAGAGACTTTTGTTAGAAAACTCTAAAACGTGTTTTAACCAGATAAACAAAAACAAACGAGAATGCAGACAAACAAGAAAGCAAACAACCATTATATAATAAAAATAATTTTTTTTATATATACTTAGATTGTATTTTTTCCAGGTTCGCCACCGTCATTGCTAGAGGCTGGATCTCCTCATGGGGGTAAAGGGCGACCAGAAACTCTACTCCTCTCCGACATTGATGGTGATCTTGGTGAGCTTTTGTCATTTGTTGAGAGGTCAGGTGGTTGGTTACTGTTCAATATGACTGATGAGGCTGCCTTTAAAACTGACTTAATAAAGAGTTTTTTCAGTAAGGCCTACAAAAACAAAATGCTTTGTTTCCTCTAAAGGCCTGAAAAAAATTGGGCTAGGCAGGCAGGATTTTTTTTTATTTTGTCAATTATTTTTTTTTTGCAGATGTTGTACAAAAGACTAGATATTAAATAAAACTAATACAGATGCTTGCATGACCTAAAAACATTACAAAAAAAGATTTTGCTACCAAATATGCCGAATTGGAAAGGTCTTTTGAAAAAAAAGAAAAAAAAAATTTAATTATTTTTTCTCGATTTTTTTGGAAAGGCCAATAAAAACTTTAGACTCGGAGCTATTTCTTAGTGTCTGTCGGGTTAGAGGAAACAAAACATTTTTTGTTTAGGCCTAACAAGATATTGCTGCCTTGTTTTATTGAGGTTTGTTTTAGGGTGTCCAACAAACATTGGCAATAGTCACATACAAACCAGTCCATAGATAAAATAATCTTCAATAAGATGAGGATATTTTATTCTTGGCAGTGGTGTAATGGCCCAGTTCCCTCTGACTGACGTGTAAGTGAAATACCCTTCAACCCTATGCAGAAAATAAAAGTACATTTTTAATATTCTTTTTCGATGTGAGAGTTAATTATTATGTATTAATGTTTTGTTCCCAGGCAAAACTCTTCAACTGGACTCGCCACTGAGGACCTCATCACGATTATCAAAAACTTTCCAGGAAATTCTTCATGATAAGGATGCCCTGCCTTACTTTCTGCAGTATATGGAATCTATAAATGTCGGCCATTTAATTCGCTTTTGGCTTGATGCTGAGAGTTTTCAGGCTGCAACATGGACTCGAATACGAACTCAATCCCTCCAATCTCTTAGCAAGAGCTCTGTTGCTAAGACACCAAGCTCTGATTCACCTGATAGTAGTGCCAAGCTTTCCACCTCTGTGCAGAACAATAAGAGTAGTGAAAATCCCACTTCTGACACCAAAAATTTCCCTGTTACCAAAGATGTGATCTCTGCTGATAATAGTCAGACTACTGTCTCGGGTGACGAAGCATGGTCTCAGAAATCATCTACAAATGACGAACAGGTTTCAAAACCAAATTCAAAACATTTGCTAGAAACTGAAAGTGATACAAACCATAGGACAGATTCTAGAACCGTTTCAGCTAACTCTACATGTACGCTAACCAACAGTGCCCCGGATAATCCAGATATTGCCGATGATGAATGTGTACCAGTAAAGGCTTCAAATCAAAATGCAGTTGAAAACCGCTTAAGCCAGTTAATGATAATAGCTTCAAATGAGTCTGTGACGACAAGAAGCGGGTCACAAGAAGAAAAATTTAAAAAGAGTATGTATGGCATTTATATGGCTTCTTTCAAATGGGGCCCGTGGCTTAGTGGTTAGTGAGCACGCTTACTGAAGTCAACTTCGCTGTATCATTCACTGGATCCAGTCCATCTGTCGACCCTCAGGTATATGAGTGAGTCACACGATGTGGCTCCAGCAATCGCAGGGGGTGGTTTTTACAAGGTTTCTTCACGGTTTTCCACCGTAATTAGGCCAGGATCGACTCCGCCTGTCGACCCTCAGGTATATGTTTGAGTTACAAGATGTGGCTCCGGCAATCGCGGGGGTGGTTTTTACAAGGTTTCCTCCTGGTTTTCCACCATAATAGGGCAAAGAACAGTGTGAAGTGGACAATCCGTCGTCATATAAGTGAATTACCCTTGAGTACGACGTTAAACCTCATCAAACAAAAAAACAATCTTTCAAATGGGAATGGTTCAATGAGACAATCCCATTTTTTCTTTTTAATATGGGGAGTATTTATAATCGGCTAAGGGAGGTAATTTATCTTTGAAAGAGGCTGGTTGGTTATTTAAGATTTCTGGCGTATCCATTCTACTGAATAATATATGCAAAGGCCATTAGATAAACAAAACACACACTATCAGCAGACAAACAACCATACAACATAAAAAAATTTTTATTTTATTTTAAGAGCCAAAGTGAGTATGCAACATACAGGTGAATGCCAACTGGACTGACATTCATACAAACAGTTATACATAGGATTATACAATACAAAGTACAAACATATCACAGACATAATACAAAACAGACCACATTACAGCTTAAAAACTGTTACATACAATTATGACAGGGAATAACATATATCACATAGAGTAAAAATGAATAATAAAACCTATGAGTGCTGATAATAAAATTAACAGCACACCTAAACACAGCTTGTTGTTCTCATGCTGGATTTTTATGTTAATAAGACTAAAACTTAGTTTTGACTATTCTGTGAATAATTTGCATTGACAGTACTTCCTATTCATTTAATAAGAAAGAGTACTGTAATTTGTAATTCATTTAACAATTCGACTGGCTTAGCATTAATACAATGGAGCAAATTGTGTGATTTAAGGTTACAAAGCTGAAACTGAACGACCGTTTCACCGACTCGATCATGTTAATGGTTATTTCCCAGATATGTAATTTTTGGAGCGTAGAAGGTGGTGGCAATATTCTTGACAATGGTTTTAAAATAAACCGAAATATTGAATCCCCATGTATCCATGTGTATCTTTTATTGGAGTTGTAAGTTTACTCTACTTAATACGAAAGTATTTAAAGAACTATTTAAATCTTACACATATATTGGTGGAATTTCAAGGATGGTTGTTTCAATACACCTCGATTAATTTGCATTCAACGGAAAACACAAACGAAGAATCTCCCAAAATTCTAACTATTCGAATGTTTTGTCACAGTCAGTGGCCACGATGTACGCCTGAATAGTTATAACTTGGTGGAATATGGATGCAGACATTAATTCTGTAGCTCATAGCTTTATCTTAATCATCACCAATAGTTTATCAATGCCTTAACAATATCTAGTGATCGACGTAAAATGCAATCGGGCAGGAAATCGATGAAGGGTATTAAATTCATGTGATATTTAATCGCAGTTTATTAAAAGTAATGGTTACACAATATTTATCTAGCATGGTATTCGGTTCGCATGATGACCTAAATTGCATATTTGTTTTCGTTTATACAATTTTATCAATCCCCCCCTCTCGCCCGTTTATTACAAAATCCTAATAATTATTTTTTTTGGAAAACATATTTGCTGTTCTAAAAGTATAGTTGTTTTTCTATTCGTCAAAATAAATCTTTTGGATCAACTAGAAAAATATTATCTCATAATTCTACAACATTGTCATATCGATAGATATTAACAGGCATTCAATAATGCTCTTGATATATTTTTTTTTATTTACTTTTTTTTTCTCAATATTTTCTATACAATTGTATATTTCAATGTTTTATGATTATCTGCATGTATTTCGTTGTTTGAATAGTTCTGGTTTTGTCTTTAATGTATTTTATCTTGAAAATGCATACTTTAACACACAAGTCAACTCGTCGATAGAAGTATGATAAACCACCGCTTATGGTTATGTTAAGCTTTCGCAACACATAGAAACACATTTAAAATATTCCACACTCACCTTTAAGAAAAATTGGGTTTGACAATAAGATTATCCTTTTTTTATTGACAAGCGTTGACGGGTTCAGGCTCGATTTTCGCCCATGGCTATCTTAAGAAAAGTACCTAAGATAGATTGATTCCGCCAGATTGTCACACTAATACCGACAGTTGTCATAAAAAATTCATATAAAGCAAATCTTGGCAGAGTTTAGTCGATAGTTTTTCAACTATCATTGTCTGGAAGCATTTTTAGATGTTATGTCAAATTGAACAGACAGGGCGATGTTCTTACAAACAACTTGTGTACTGATGTTCTTGAAACGTTTGAACACTGTCTTGTTTTTTCGTTGAGGTTCACTGTTTATAACCGTTTGCGTTGATGTAGCAGTGTTTGTGTGTCTGGTCACGTGTGTTCAGGTTAACAGCAGAAGGGCGATCATCGCCAGTTGGCCACACTTTCTTTATGGCATTGGAATATGACTGCGATAGTCCTTGGACATCTGAGGCACAGACAAAGCGACGCGCCGCGATACACCTGTTGTTAACGGGAAGAAGCGACACAAATCCGTGTATCGTATCTCGTGATAGCATCATTATTGTCAATGTATTATATCAGATATATATAACTCGACCGTATACTTACTTGACTGTCCAATAAACTAAATCAACCAGTGTTTCTTAAACCAATAGTTTCTAATCAGTACAGATCTACAATATACTAAGTGGGAAAGCTTTTAAAACCAACCGTCACGGTATCGCTAAGCTGTAAAAGACTCGCATTACCGATTCGTATAGGCAATGGAGGAATATTAGAGTGTACAAAGCTTATACGAGCAATCATTATCGTCAGTTGATAGTCAATAATACAGACGAAGCGAGAATCAACCAAAATGAGATACAGGTCCACACTGGTGTTATTTCCAGAGAGACGGTATCGATTCATACTGTGAGGATTGTTTTTACTGCAGTACTTATTTGGAAAAATAACAATTAGCATTTGAAGCGTGAGATCAATACCTCTTAAGATGCACTGTGTTCTATTCTATAGCACGTATCCAGGCTTAAAAAACAGTTTCGTAAATTAAATGCATCATTCAGCTCATTTCCATCTTGAATATAAATAAAGTGGTATTTGTTTTCTAATCAGGAATGTTTCTCTCTTCGCCATCTTAATGTTCTATGTGAATACTTGCATTGCATAATAAAACGGTAGGAGAGAACAATTTCGTTTTTTAATAGCGATCCTTTCATAAATTCGAATTAATAAAAGGTTGAGAACTGGTAAATCATGATGTTCCAGTATTTGAACGATCTTACCTCTAGTACTATAACGTGACAACACGATTTTACTGTACTATACTAGGTTTGGATTCGTCAAAACAACCTGCCCCATGAACACATAGGGGGGAGTAATTTTGGTGGCGTGGGGAGGGGTAGTGAAATTAAATGTCACCAGAAACAACACCATTGCTTCTGTCTATCACCTTTGTCCTGACTGTACCTAGTGTCTCGCCATCGGCCAATGAGAATGAAACAATTTGACTTGACATTACACATTATTGGTTATTTTCGTCAGTTTCCTTTAGCTCTTTTGGACCCATTATCCGTGTGTTGACGTGGCTTTAGGCCAAACACGACATTAAGTCAGATGACGGTTCCGGACACAACTTGTGTGTCCTAGTCAACATGTGTTAGTTTAGAGGGTAATGTGTCTGGTTACTAAATGCTGCCGATCTGTTATTGGCATTAAATTCAGGAGAGACCCAATGCCGGGGATTGGTCACATTCAATTGCACATACCTATAACTAACTAGGCTCACAATAGAAGATGACAAAAATAATTCTACAGTCTAAGATTTATTAACACACGATGATTCTGGTTTAAATTTGTATATTCAGCATAATTTGTTGGTGCAGTGATACCGTATAATTGCATTGTATGTAAATCAGGTACAATGTCTTAGGTTTTAATAAATTATGGCAGTTGAAATTATCTGGTGAATCTGTGTTCGTCGACGACAGCTATTTGTACACAGCTGGGAGTAAATTGCCGTGGTAATCCTACATTGGTTTTAATTTGCAATCCGCAAACAATCAATGTCGCAGATTCGGGGGTCAATTTAGATATTTTTGACATGCAGTTATCATTGCACCCATATAGTACGACAT
>JAVFBX010178466.1:3398-14841 GCA_034783855.1 Mopalia kennerleyi
TGTGAACATGTAGACCCCCCCCCCCCCCCCCCCTATTTCTGCCAGTTCTGCTAAACAGGCATGGTCCTTCTCACACACTACGGCTACAGTCTGTGTATTTCTACTATAGTCCTACCATCATACAGCTCTACTGGAACATTAATTTTCCAACAGGGCAATATACTAGGCATATTATGTGTGTTTTCATGTATAAACAAATACCTCTGCTATTTCTGATAAATATGCATGGTCCATCTTATCACACTCTTTGGGTAAGGGCTGTATATTCCTAGCATAGTTATTTGATCTTTGTTTAGCACTAGAGGAACGTTAAATTTCCAACAGAGCATTTAATTATACGTTGCATCGTATGTCTGTTCAGTTCGTGTGGCTTTTTACTGTCAGTGTTAGCTTATATTTCCACCGTAGAAGTGAAATGTCAATCTGTCAATCAGCCAATACGACTTATCAGTTATCACATACATGTACTTTCAAGTTTCGATATCAAATTTTACTGTACTTTCTATGCTCAAGTGTAAGGCATATATTATATATATATTGTTACAAAAAAAAGAAAAAAAAAATAGATTTTTTTATCACTTTAGGCAGTAAATAAAAATGGTTTATAGGATACTTTCTATTGCTCAAACAAAGTGGTTGTAACAGAAATGTTGACAATCAGTGTTGTATTTGTAGAAATAATGCAACTATTGTATAAGTGTCAGGAATTGAAACAATGATGAAAATGTTGAGTTTGTTCATATATATTTTTTTATTTTTGTTACAATTTCAAATCTATTATATTTGCTAATTGTAAAGTGTGGCCTTGTGTGTGTATAAGCCCACTAACCACCCTCAGTTTAAACATCTTTCCTAAATAATATCAACACAAGATGCTTTTATTTTCTCTTTACAGTGGAGTGTTTTCTTGTCGACAAAAGTCTGCAAGATCAAATTCTGAAGAGCAAATCCGAATGTAATCTAGCAAACTTCAACATGGAGTCGTCTGTATCGGTGAGTACCTAGTTGGTTAGAAGCTACCCTTTGATGTTTAGCTGGGGATGTTTAGGGCTTGTCTGGCCCCAGAAGGGAAGCTTGTTATTGGGCCTTGTTGAACTACAGCCCAGTGACTTGCCCTTCAACACACTTTGAGCTGCCTAGCCGACTGAATTTTACTCTGTTCCAAAGTCACAGCTTGAGGCTAACTAGCTTAGGGGACAGGGTCATAGAATGGAATAAAGTCAGAAGAACAAGACCTATCCCTTTGCTTTTAGCCTCAGGCATTTCTACCACCAATACCACACAGAAACTGGGCTTATCTGGACCATTTCTCCCAGCAAATGGACGCCTGTTTACAGGGCTGTAAAAATGAGAACTCTCTGAGCCCATAGACTTTGTCGGTCATAAAACTAAAGGAATGGCTTTGGCTGGCATGTGTACACCACATGGGGTGCTGAGAAACTCCTGGAATTCCCACATTTGAAGTCAGCTTTGTTGAGGGGTGGGGTTTCAAGGCTTGGTCTATGTTAAGGGGTGGGGCAGGTATATAGCTGACAGACATGAGAACAGGCCTACAGGCAATGTCATACAGAATATAATCCCCCTCACACATGGCTTGTTAGACCTGTGGTGAATTAATTCAATTAAGCTCAATAGTCAATAGGAATTCATTTACAGGCATGCACACAGAGGCTATCAATATCTGGGGTCAATGCACCGTACTGAATATGTATATTAATGGAGCAAGCTGCTGTCAGGTGGTTTCTGCAAGCTGATGGGGATTCACTGAACATCAGAAAATCTAAAAGACAAGTTGAAACCGCGAAAAATAGCGACGATAATTGGGTTTTAATTTCAGTTATTTATCAGTGTTTGTCACAGAAAATAGTAGCAGAATGAAAAGGTGTATATCAGTATGTGTTCGATGAGTCGGATTTCACATTGAGGCCATTGACTCTAGTCGCTTTCATATTTGAGTTTTTATTAAAGATATCTATCAGTACTGTATTCGAATTCAATCAAAGCAAATCTTAGTCTAATGAAAAAGTGTATAAGCTTATATGTTAAATCATTTTGATATATATTTAGAAAGAAAATCATATTTTTAAAAATTTTAATTTTATTGTAAGATAATTTTGCTTTCCTCCACCGAGGTTCAAACTCGGATATCTGGGTAACAGGTCCAGCGTTCCACCAAGAGGCAAATTTAAGCCTAAATACATTTTTTTAAAGCAAATATTGATCAGTTTAATATCATATATAGAGTGCCATTCATATTGGATCTTGTGCCATTCATATTAGATCTAGTGCCATTCATATTGGATCTAGTGCCATTCGTACTGTGTCTAGTTATATTCACCTTGAGTGTCATGATATGCACAATTGTGACAGACATTGACTTAAATAGTCATGGTCATATTAGAGTCTGGCATTCACTTTGGATCGAGTTAAATTCGTTTTGAGTTGGCTATATTCATATATCATATATGACTGTAATAATTACGATAACATTCAATGCATTGACATGCCATACATAAAGCCTCCTCAAGGGTTTTAATGTGGAGTTTATCAAACAGATTTTGTAGTTATGCAAAGATTTGTTGTTAGTGTGCTATTGAAGGATAAAAAATGAATGGACTCACTTTTCAAAGCCTCAATGATAAAATACCTGACTTGTATTGTCCATGTTATTATATTACTGTGCCATTTTCTTGAGGTCCATTCTGACCTCTATTGACGCAGAAGGGGAGATATTGACAGATGCTGTTAATGTATTTCCTATAATATTAGTTTTTGTAAGGCAAGGTCTAAGAGTTATTGACTTATTGTACCCTGGCTTCCTCTCTACAAGGAGTATTAAAGCCATTCAGCTGTCAGCTTACTGTCATAACGTGTCAGGGGATAGTTGGGATTATGTTACAAGTAATAGTATATTAATGGCCAGTCCATCCTCTCCACATGACACCTGATATGTCTGTGAAATCAAGTCATTCATATATAGCGATAGGGACAACACCAAACTTAGTCACCTATATATATAGATATACATAATGCATTATTAAGGCTTAGGAGATGATGTAATGAGTGAAATTTTAGACCAACTTTCGTTTGATATTTCATGAGAATTTTGGACAATTTTGTACTAATCCACTTATCATGACCCCCAATATGGGATCTTCAGTTTCCATGAAGCAAGAAACAAACTTTAAAGCGGGCGATGGAAGGAGCTTCCTGTTGCCCTGGTGCTCTTTGTTAAGGTGCGCTGTTGGCTTTATTATCAATTATTCCAGGTAAAACATCACCTGATGTGAAAGATAACACATGTTTACTGACTGCCGGTACATGACAAGTGACGCGAGAAAGTGTGAGCATGCTGACCTCTGAGGGAAATACAAAAAAAATCCAATAAAAAGACAAAGTTTCAATGGGCTCATTTGCTTTTCAAATCAGTAACTTTGTCAAACAGATCAAAGTCTTTATAGATAAAAGCTCTTGAATATGATGTAAATGAGTTAAAATAACTAACTTTTTAATTATTTTTTGGTCTGTGTTTAACCTTTTTAATCTTCAATTGTGTGATATTTTCAGCATTTGGTACCATTTGCTTAAGGGTTCTTTAATTTTATTTCTTCCACTGGGCTGGCGCCCCGTGGGGGAGCGGGTTGGTCAGTCCTGCAGAATACTCCCTCGGCTTCCTCAGTCGATCTTAAGAGGCGAGAAAAGAGGAGCTTTCTGTTGCCTGGTGTTCTAAGAGCTAAAGGGAAATGGGAAGCTGATCTGTTTGTACGTTTTATTTTTATTTCCGTCGTCATATAAGTGAAATACCCTTGAGTACGACGTTAAACACCAATCAAACAAACAAACAAACATCAGTATGTCAGTAAACCAAACGTCCCGATTCTCTTACAGTCCTTCTTTTCAAACAGTGTTAACTCTATATGTAAACAACTTTCGTAAATATAAATGTCAATTATTTCACATCGTATGGCCTTAATCTGAAAATGTTACGTTTGTTCTTATCTTCTCGATATTCCCTTCGGTATTTAAGCATTGATTACAGCAATACATTTTTCTCAGGGCGTTAACCGTGAATGTAAACACCTCCCTCTAAATGTAAAACCCGAATATGCTGAATCCTATAGCCTAAATTTGAAACAAGTTATATTTATTCTTATCTCCTTGGTATACGGTACATTTATATATAAGTTACAAACGATTCAGTAACAAATCGAATTTTATCTAAGAATGTTTCCTTTAGCGTTTATGCTATATGTTACCAACCTCCCCCTAAGTGTTAAAATTCCTATTTACATTTAGGGGCAAATTTTTATCTTTTAGCGTTAACGTAGTTTTTACATTTAGCGTTGTTTTTCTTTACTTTTATGGGCGTTTTACATTTAGGGTTGATTTCGTTGCTTTTAGGGGCAGTTTTACATTTAGGGGTTGTACATGTCCTCTTTTTGACAACACTTCGCCCACATTCATCATTAACTATCGCTGCAATTTTCAGATTCCTCTCGTAACACGCCATTTGATTGCTTGTGTATATTTACCCACGCAGCCAATCAATCCCTAGACAGTAGCGTTTGGTTATATACAAACAATCCGCCAACGATTGTACTGCAGAGTAGCTCGGAATTAAACTCTCGGCTAGCACAGGAAATTTTATCAGTAAAATAGTAGTGTTAGAACACATGCAGAGATGGACGGCATAATTATGGGGATAAGCCGAGTTAATTGTTTAGCCACATATGATGAAGAATGAAATTGATGTATTGCAAAGTAAGATTTTGTTAACTGCCAATATATAGACAATAAACATAATACATTCTTGGTAACATAAATGACGCAATATTCATTTAATACATTTTATTTTGCAATTCCGACCATACATCAATGTCGGTATCAATTAAATTCAATATAAAATTTGTCCAAAACAATAAAACATTTCTTATTCAAAATCAAAATTACTTCAAAACGAACATGCATCAAGCAATTTCCAAATTGCCCGCAATCTAAACGTACTGGTTCGTTTAAAGTGTTATCTACTAAAACAAAGTACTCGTATATCCCCATTTAAATAAATACTGATTTATGTCACGTCATTGTAATTTACAACTGTGTCTTCTTCAGTAAAATCACAAAACCGGTTAAAAAATCATTGAACCGGTAATTCGTTTTTTAAAAAAGTCATTTGTCAGTTTATTACAGTGAGTTTTCTGATCAGAGTAACATCAAAAACAATAAATGGCTGCTACAGTTCTACGTCAACAGCAGTTGACCTATTGTCTAACGATTTATCTTGAGAAAAGAGTCCCACCATGGCGCCTGTTCAGAAGGGCCTCCTCAATTCAACTGTTTCATGTCATTCAGTAACTTATTTGTGCTGCCCAATGAGTAATGAGAATGTCACTGTTAAAAGGAAAGTTAATTTTCCTCCAGTGCTAAGTAAAGACAGCATTGCTACTCTTCAAATAAACTACCCTTAGCCAGAGGGCAGTTTTATATAAGATTGTGGACAGTACTCTGTGAATAGGCTTCCGGCGAACAAGATGTATGATTTTGTTGATATTCTTACATCTTACACGACCGAAAGTAGAGATGATATCGTCGCGACGAGAATCACGCGTGGTTTAGTCGATTGGACACATGTATTGTTGCAACTTTTCTAATTCTAACTTTCAGCAAACAGCTTACTTGTAAGCATATCACCATATGTACAACGCTATTCACAAACTGCAAATGGATGGATGGATGGATGGATGGATGGATGGATGGGTTGGTGGGTGGGTGGATGGATGGATTGATTGATTGGTATTTTACACCGTGCTTAAGGGTTTTTCACTTATATGACGGCGGTGTTTTCCAACAACAATTGACACCAGCACAACCTAGATGTGAAGCGTGTCCATAAAGTTGGTAAGTTAATTTTCATCGGGGGCTAAGCAAAGACAGCATTGCTATACTCTTCAACAAACTGCCCTTAGCCAGAGGGTCATTAGTAAGCATGTATGGGACAAAAGGCTGTTAAAGCAAGGGCTTTTCTGCTGTACTCGTCAGTCCTCAAATGTACTACACTCAATATCTGTGACGATCGTCCCCATTATACCACGCACTGTTTTTTTCTTCTTCAAAACTGATATATAACATAGTCCAAATGATGAAGAGAATTCATACTTGTTATCGGGATGGAGTTCAGAATTTATGGAATTCCTTAACTAAATTTGTGCGATGACCTGGCATGGCGTACGAGAGTTGTCTTACTCTCGTCCACTGAAGAAATCTGCGAGAATACGATTGACTCTTGTACAGACAGGCCGTAGTACCATTCTTTATAGTCAGTTTCTTTTGCCAGATCCTCTTTGACTTTGTTGTTGCTCTGATTGCTTTATAAAGAAATTCTTTAAAATAGATACAAGCATTAGGCTAAGTGTCAAGAGGGACATGACATCAATTTTCTTCGAATATGAATTTTGTAAAAACTATTAAAATTGGTAATGTATTTCAATGAAGATAATATGGCATTGTTATGCAAATACATATTGAATGATCCTGTAGTGTTATGTTCATCAGCTCATGCCTATATATATTCAGGTTTAATCTAGATAGTGACGGAACGGTTGTATCAAAATCGGTGTTGTGGATTGCGCTTTTTTTGTATCAAAGTACACCGAAAGTAAACCTGTTAAAAAGGAAACAACGTAATGAACTTCAGTCCGTTGAGTAAGAGTTTGATTTGACGGCTGCATTGATCTCTTACCGCTTGAATATATATTCATTAGGGCACACCACTGGCTTTACTGTCAATCATTCTAGGCAAAACATCACGTGACGTTAAAAATAACACGTTAACTGACTGCCTGTATACTATTTGCCATGCCCCTTTGTTGGTTCCCAACCATCTTTATATAGGTCCTTTTTCCAGAATCTGTGTCGCTGTCAAAAGATGGTATCAATCGGGTGCAGACTAAATCTCAAACTACAACTGAAATGTCTATTGGGGTTGATCTAGTTTAATAATTGTTTTAAAGTTTAACCAGATGACCAAGCTGTGTCAGTAGCTGAAAACTTGGGATTCTGGAAATTATGGACAAGTTGGCGGTATGAAGATCGGTTCGAGTACATTTGAACTACTCAGGACAACCGTATATGCCAGCTAGATGTCAACAGCAGTTCAATGTAACCCTCAAAGAAAACGAATCGTATGCTATATTTAACAGCAAGCCTTTATATGACCAATGAAATGTGACCGTCATGTGACCTCAACGGATAGTAAACATGCTACGAATGACCCAATGAATGGGGAATACAGATACACGGCTATACAGCTATTGAAGGGAAACGTCAAGGTCATACCGTATCGTGAGGGAATACAAACAACAAACTATAGAACCTAAACCTTTATCCCAATCCTGGCCTATATATGTTATTTGAACAATTTGAAATTGCATAATACCAAATACTAGTAGCTGGCTCACTGAGAATTTCGTATCCTGCCTGTCCGTGCATTCTGGAGTATTTTGTACATATAATTTATGTTGAATACACCCTAATCCATTAAAATACTCAAATTAATTGGAATCCTATGATACTTAATACGAAATACTACTAAAACGAAAATCAGGGTTGGAAGGTCTGCTAACATGTATTCTAAATAAGAGGAGAGGAACGGGTTATTCATCGTCTACCTATAGGCCTATATTTGGCTTGAAAAGTTCTGTTTTATTATAAATTAGCTCTAAAAGTTTTACAACAGGAGTAATACTAGGTGATAAGTTATCACCAATTATGTTAACATTATTCTCAAATGATTTATATTCGTTTTTAGGGATTTTGGGGATTGCGAGTGGTTGACTACGAGGAAGGTACACTTATTATCTTCTGAGAAATGATGACACTATAAAATAATCTATAAATAAAATTTTGATAACTTTGGAGTGTATTTGAACAAGTGGAAGGGACAAACCAATATAAGCAAAACAAATGTAGTTATTTTGCAGCACCAATTACAACGCATTCATTGGCTAATTTGCATTTCTTTAAAATAAACGTTTATGGTTTGGTTTATCCTATTCCTGTTCTATTCCTGTTCCGAATGTCCTCTTTTCTAAACCACGTACTTGCCCATTACCTTCTCTTGATATGTATGTAGGTTACTCATAACAAGTCGAGACTAAGATCTATTTAGAAACTTTTCTTTGGAAGTTTTTCTAGAACATGAGGTGATTAATCGATTTGGAGTGATTTGAGATCTCTGTGACAGTGTGTCCGACTTTTGATACATATAGCCTTAGTCGCCAAGAAACCCACACGCTGTAAAGGGTTTGCAATTTCTTTTTAAAATGACCAATCTTAAACTTCTAAAATAATGACAATCGTTAATGCTCAATCTACGACATATGCAACTGTTTTGTTGACGAATCATCAAAAGAGTAATTCTATTAAAAACAATGTCCATTGCGTCTTTTCGGTTTTTTGTGCATTTATGTTACTAAGAAAAGAATATCTTATCGAAGGACGTTCAAAGACAAATGCAGATGTAATAATATTTCTCCTGTTATAATTGTATTGAGACGTTAGGCAAGCGGTAGACAATATACAATTAAGAAATATAGGTTTAGCGAAAGAGTCGGTTTTTGTGAGTGTTTTAATGTGTGCGACACTTCCATACAATTTACGATAACAAAATAAATTTGAAAAATTGTTCCCTTCAAAGATATTTGTCCACGCCAACCTGAGCGACACATCTATTAATATGCACTATTTCTATGCTTTTGACTTATTTCATACCAACACTGTAAATAGTACTACTGTAATATACTAATTACATGTATGTTTATGTTTAGACAACACTGTGACTGTCCAACGCTAAAAACATTTATTTTCCAAATATGTTACGTTGACATATTTATCTCTGTAGGTAAATATACTTTATGTTAACAAAAATTTCTTTGATTTGGCGACATGCGAAAAGGCCATTCCATCATGTAAGATATGACATTAATTTCAGTCTCAGGTTAATGGTTATTGGTTTAGGTTTAGTTTAGGGTTAGGTTTCGTGTTGTCGTTAAGAGTCAGTGTAGGGTTAGTTTTAGGGTTAGATTTACTATTAACCCTTACCCAGAACTAAAAAATCACGTTTGTCTCACGTGGCGGATAGGCCGGTGAAAAGGTCTGGATAGTTAATCATGCTCATTTTGTATCTATTTGTGATTTTTCGCCTTTCATGAACATCATGCAGTTTTAAACCACAAAAACCCGATCTAGTTTTTTTTAAATTGAACTCTTAGCTTTAATTATAAAATGTCAATAGATCATTTCACATTGTGTGTTGACAGGCAGTTAAATACAGTGCCGTAGCGGCTTACAGGGGATTAACCGGAGACTTGGAAATACCCACTGTGCTTTTATATGTAGTGGCCTTTTACTATCAATTTAAACCAAACACGCCACTATTCACTGCTCGCGTCTACTCTTTTCATATTGAGCCATTGTTCAGGTTAATAATTAACGCTTTCTTACAGCTCTATAGACCGTTGCTATATTCAACAAGTATTTTAGCCTGCGTTGTATTGAATTCCAGTTGCACGAACAGACGTATGGGCCTACTCGATTTTATGGAAACTTTGTTTATTTTACAACACTATAGTTTAACAAGACCCACAGAATGGGGGAAAAAATTACATTACATATATAGGAGTAAAACAAATTATTTCTTTACTAAAATATATTTACATGTCGAAATTTCACTATTTTATCTCACTTTCTAAATTCTTTACGTTTAACACAATAATGCAAAATAATATTTTTAAAAAAACTGATGACTGGTCGTGTTTTGGTTTAACATATTCAGAGACAAAGTGTAATCAGAATAATATCAACAAAATAATGGCGTAATTAAAGAAAATACGATTCACCACAAAACGAAAATATTGAGTAAAATTGTTTCACTCTTGATCTTTCTTTTTCCCACCTAGGTACTAAATATACCTCGGACTTAATATAAAGCCTATGTTAACCTTAACATTTACACTTCATTGACAAAAGCAACAGTCTTAAAAATCATGAGAAAACGTGAGCCCGTTTAGGAAGATGTTAGACGACCTTAACACTACGGTACCATCCACACTGATCACATTTCATTAAGATGGCCTGCGGCAGCGGCTTAGTGGTGGCATGTGCGCTTACTATTCCTACTTCGAGTTACCGTTCACGGAATCGAGTCCGTTTGTCGACCATCAGGTATATGAGTTAGTCACATAATGTGGTTCCGAGAATCGCGGGGGTGGCGTTTACGAGGTTTCCTCCCAGCGTAAAGACAAGGAGCAGTGTAGACAATCCGTCGTCATATAAGTGAAATACCCATGAGTACGACGTTAAACCCCAATCAAACAAACAAACGTAAAGATGCCCCAGTAGAATCATTGTAGCTTTTGTACTTTTGGCTCGACGGTGAATTTATATATGCGACAAGTACATGTATAAACCGAGGAGTCGCCGTGCAAAGTCAACGAATCATTCAAAAGACTTTACACATGTGTGATCGAGGACTCAAGCACAACAGTCTGGTCTTTGCTATTTACGACAGACCTCAATGGTAGTGACTCACTCAAAAAGTACAACTGCACTCAATTGTAAAGCGACTAAAGCGGTTTCCACTACACCACGGGAGGTCTTAACCGGCGCTAGGTAGCCCTACACTTCTCTGTTAAGAACTACCCAGACAAACCCTATCCCTTTCTGCCGGACTTCATTTTCAAAAAATTAAGCATATAACAATCATGACAATAAGAGAAATAAATATTACTCTAATTTATTCGACCAGCCAGAACAACTTTTGACACCTTTCAGCCAAGGATTGCCAAAATTGCTCTGTTTAATTATGTACATTTAGCGATTTTGAAGAATTTAAAGCGAGAATAAAAAAAATAAAAAATTAAAACAACTTTCAACTTATTGATTATACTAGCTACGACGCAATTCCTTCTAATAGTAGATTAATTAAATTGACCGTATAGAAATATAAGACCAGTATATTTTATATAACAAACAGTATTTATTATAAATAAAAAATGAGAAGAACTATAAAACTGCAACAATTTATTTTATGTGTAAATTTACAATATTTATTCCTATTAAAAGTTAATAAATGGAAGTGCGAATAGTTATCATGGAATGGGACTAAGCATAAAGAGGAAAACATTTTATCCTTCCATACTCGATGCCAGATTGTAGTGCATTAATTAGCATGGACTAGCAACTCTTCCGACAAAGCCCGTCCGACTTCGGGCCCTTCGTGCTAGATGCCCTTCAGACTGGAGACTCTTCGGGCTTGCGACCATACAAACAATAATGAATGGGAGTATATCCGTCTGGTTTATGTGAGATTTGTAAGGTAGAAGATACCATCCCTCATTTTTTATTTCATTGTCGAATATATACTCATCAGCGCACTCGTTTTTAT
>JAVFBX010178477.1:0-14840 GCA_034783855.1 Mopalia kennerleyi
GACTGGAAAGGCTTATATGGTAACCACTCTTAATTCAGACTGCGTATAGGCTTACGTGGTAACCATTCCTTATTCAGACTGAGTCCAAATCTTTTACAATGGTAGACTTCCCATCGTTATATATATATATATGTTGCAAATATCTATTGAACAGTCAACAGTGGAATAGTTACAATAAAGTCACAAACGACAGAAATAATGCTAAAATAATTTCCACTTTATTTGGAACAAACAGCCAGAATGACATATTACCTTCTCTGCTATATCAAGCACACTCTGTTGCTTATCCCGTCAGGGAACAGGCACTGGCCTCGTCGTTATTAAAACCAATCATTGCATTTGAATTTCGATTCATTGTTCTATGATAAACTAGTTTATGGTTTTATTAATCAAATGCAAAACAAAGTCAAACAACATACGCCGTGACGCTACAGGTTACAGTTTTGCAACGAATATGTCACAAATCATAACGACAAAAATACACACAGATACAAACACGGCGAATATAATATAAGAAAAAGTAAGCATTCGCACGCGCGCATCCATCGGCCCGTATTTAAAAACAAAGACATCTATGATAAGTAAAATGATAAAGTATATTTAAGTGTACATATAATTAAGTGTGGCCGGCGACTGCATACAAGTCTGTATTTTCCAGGATTTAACAAAATAATTGTAATATTCACGAATAAATGCTGTGTTCTTTATTAAGAAAATAGCTTTGTTTTATCCCTTTACTTTAAAATGTTTCTATGAAATATAAATACATATTTGTGGAGCAAATGCACAAGCGATATGTGTAATTAAAGACTCAGATACAGTACACAACCTTATATTGATCGACAGTAAATATTCATATCTCAAACATTTGTATTTAACGCCATATGTTCAGGAAGAAGTACGCTGAAATAATTAAGTGGTAGACGGCTGAGCTAAAATTAGTACAGCAGTTAACTATGCTCTAATGTAATCAATCAATATTGAATCGTCCGTTGACAAACAAGTGGAAACACTGAAAACATCAGAGGTACGCGAAAGAAAAAAATAGTCAAACGATAAAATTTATTTAGACATTCGAAAGTCTGTTTTATACACAAAAACTTTCTACATATATTAAGCAGACGGAAGCAAACATGGCGCTTGATTTACCTAAATTATCAAACATAGTGGTTAGCGAGTGTGCTTTCTAACGCCAACTTCGATGTACCGTTCACGGGATCGAGTCCGTCTGTCAACCATCAGGTACATGAGTGATTCACAAGATGTGGCTCCGGCAATCGCAGGGGTGGTTTTTACGAGGTTTCCTCCTGGGTTTCCACCGTAATCAGGCAAAGAACAGTGTGAAGTGGACAATCCGTCATCATATAAGTGAAATACCCTTGAGTACGACGTTGAACCCCGATCAAACAAACAAACATCAATCCGTCGTCATATAATTGAAATATCCTTTGGGAGTACGACTTTAAAACCACAATCAAACCAACAAAAAAACTAGAAACTTTATTTTGAATTGGGGAAAAATAATAATAACAAAAAATGCATTGTTTCCATTAAGACCTTACATGCCATTACTGTCTATAAGTAAAAACATAAGTACACATATATCAGTTAAAAAACATGTAGCTTCGCCTAGGGTTAAACACAGTGATGCCGTCAGCCTTCAGAGCTTCTACTTGTGATAAGATAAAATAAGTAAACATTATATACTTTTCTCGAGAGAGGAGAATGATTAATTTATCTTCCACAGCGGTAAGCTATTATAGTCTTCCGATATAAATCAAGCCCACTTGACTTTTACATTAGTCGTGTGTTTGCAGGGAGTTATTTTACGCTAAACGGTACGTAACCGTTATCAATGGTTAATAGGACATCTTTTCATTTCAGTTTACTTAACTGAGTCCTTTGCGCAAGACTAGATCAGCAACAAAAAACCTCGTGTCGAATTAAGCAGAAACATTTCCCGGTCATTGGTTTTAATTTACTCTCATCAGGCAGTTGATGAAATCAGGCCTTGTGTCAACGTTCGGTGGCGCTACCAGCGATCGCAGTCAGTCCCAAAGGAACGCATTCTAGCTCAACTCACAGAATTAAATACCAAATAGCCGGTATTTACCGACAATACTTTAAAGTATTAATTACACAGGTATCACAATGGCACAGGTGGCAGGTCCTGATCGGACATAACACAAGCCGTCACGCGTCAGGGAAGAGCGACATTGCACACCTTCAGAACCGTAATCTCCAAACATTTGCTGATCCATCTATCCTATGAGTGAAGCGGGAAATAATTGGAAAGCATGTAAAAGAATACGAGATGCAAACACTCACCACGTGTTAATTATGCGATAACACACGTAAGGCAACAAAGCAACCGGCTTTTATAAAAATATTAACTTGACATAAATCCGAACGGCTCGGATTTAAATCATGACGTTTTGACATGGCCATACTATATTCATATCGTGTATATATTTGTCATCTATTAAAAGTTGACGTTGTGACAAGAACATACAGAAATAACCCTTCGCTAAGAATGAAGTAATTACTCTCATGTCGATTTGTCAGTTGATAAGAGATATCGAATTAATTAAGCTGTACTTCAAACACAATTAATTATGTAAATCGAATAGCAATGAATCACACGAACAAATATTTTCATTAGCAGATAAAAATAACTTTTGTAGAGAAAACATAAACGTGAATAAATATTTTTTTAGCTTTAAGTATAATTAATAGTCTTAGGAAATAAAGTATTTTTTAATTCGTTTATATCAAAATAATAATGGTCAACATCTATTAATTTATTTCTTGGCATGAACAACCTAGAACTAAAATCGGTAATACAAAATCTTTACAGTCACTTAATTGTGTTACTGACCATTGTATTCATAAATTAAAAAGTAGTGCAAATCAAAGCAAAAATGGTATTTTAGGTCAAACGCTTTAAACATTGAATCTAAGTATTTCTTGTAAGTACTACTGTCGTAAATATTGGAAAATAATTTTGAAAAGTATTTTTTTCAATTTGTTTAACGGAAATTTACTTTTTGTTTGTAGACGCAATGAGCTGTTCGGAGAGTGGATCGCCACAACCAGTCCTTACGCCACGGCCATTGGACATAGAGGAACCAAGCATGTCCACACATGTGAGCGAGAATTTAGTTCCCCATAGACAGAACGTATCTAAGTCATTCAGACAAAATCATGTCAGCACAGTCATTTTAGCCGATGTACCCATTGTAGCTTTGTTAATAGACGGCAAAGAGAGACTATGTTTAGCGCAAATTTCAAACACTCTTCTAAAGGGGTATAGCTACAATGAGATCCACAATCGCAGAGTTGCGTTGGGCATCACATGCGTGCAGTGTACACCGGTACAGCTGGAGATTCTTCGACGAGCTGGCGCAATGCCCGTGTCTTCGAGACGATGCGGGATGATCACTAAACGGGAAGCAGAACGCCTGGTCAAATCATTTCTAGAAGACACCTCTCCACCTAAATTACCCGAAGACTTCTCATTTGAGGTTCATCATGAATGCGGCTGGGGGTGCCGTGGCTATTTCATGCCGTCCCGATACAACAGTTCCAGGGCCAAGTGTATCAAATGCTCTTATTGTAACATGTTCTTTTCACCAAATAAGTTCATATTTCATTATCATAGAACACCGGACGCCAAATACAGTCATCCCGATGCCGCCAATTTCAACTCGTGGAGACGTCATCTTAAACTAGTCTCCGAACAAGAGAAACTCGATCTAGTGTACGCCTGGGAAGACGTGAAGGCCATGTTCAACGGAGGAAGCAGGAAAAGAATGTCCTCCTTCGCATGCCGCTCGGATAATCACTCGGAAAAAAGTCATAGCGACACTCCAAAGAAACCCCGTTTTGAAAATACAACAGAAAGAAAAGCCCTGCGCACACCACCGATGGAGTACAACCCCTACCCGATGTTCCCTGCCCCGTCTAATGGAGCTCCTTTTCCTATGTTACCGACAACGTTCCCGCCGGTTTCTTTGGCTCTACCCGTTTCTAGTCACCCACAAGAGAGGAGCTCGTATGTAGCCCCGTTAAGAGGAGCGTTGCCAAGTGTGCACCTTCCCAATGACTTTGCAGCCTCTCAGAGATCTAGACCAATGGGAAACTTATTTTGCAACCCTTTTGATAAAATCTGGCCTAAATACCCCAGTCTGTTTTTCTCTGGTAATCACGATTTAAATTTCACACGATGTGCAGAGCGCCTCTTACCGACTGAACAAACAGACATGCGTTCTATAGGATTCAAATCACCTAAATCGTCACCAACAGGGTCTAAGAGAGAAAACTCAGACATTTTCACGCCCACTTCTCGCACTTTCTCACAGAATTCCACGAATTCATTAAACGGAAGAAGTGGCGACCGAGGCTGGTGCTCCGCCTTCCGGTTGGTTGGGAACGCTGGGAAACAAAGACAAATGGATTCCGCAAGCCCTGAAGTAACAAACTCTAAGAAATCCTATTCTCCAGAATCTGCGAGTGACAGTGAAAGGGAGTCGCCTAAAATACAGACAGCAGAACACGAAGGGTCGCCAAAGCACTGTTCTGAAGATGTCTGCGCTGACGAAGATTCCGACGAAGAAATTTCTGTGAAAGATGCTGATATAGACATTGAAGACGACCATTCTGACGACGATTCTGAGATGCCAAACTCACCTCACGATGTAAACATTAGCGACATTAGCGAACCAGAGAAACCCGTCACAGATAATGAAAAGGTATTTTCCTCTCATGATATGTTATTAATTATTAAAAAAAGGGTGTCCTGCTCATGATATGTTAATACTTATGTCATTATCATGTTTACGAAAATATTAATTTATCATTGTTGATATAATAATTGATCTTAGTTGAAAACATACCATCGACCTGAATCTGTTCATTTCCAAGCTTTCAGTTGAGTCACCTTTGTTAAGAAGCAACTTTTAAAACGTAAATGCATCATAAATTGAAGGAACACAACGACATTACGACGGAGGAACAAGGAAGAAGAAATTTGGTGATGGCAGATATTATGTCTTACTGGATGAATGCATTTTTTTTTGTTTTATTACCGTCCAGTATTTTTAATACATATCTCAACTTTTCTTTTATAGAAAGAAATAGACAATACCACTGAAGTTCAGAGTGAAGATAGCCGATCAAATATATCCCATAGAAAAGGTAAAGGAAACTAACTGCGTTGTGGTTGCATTGACAGCCCTTCAATGTGCTTTTCAAAATCGTTTTCAGTTTACGTTTTTGTATTCTTAAATATTCTTTACATGCTATTGACCAATCACACCGATTGACAGACTCAGTAATAATATACTTAAGACAATCTGACTTTACCACCGCTACATGACATTTTTTTTTAAAGACGAGCTTGATTAATAGTTTATTCAAGATAATCGAAAGCAGATAGATTTAGACTAAAACAATTTTCTTTAAAAAAAAGTTATCAACAAAATTTAAAGTGTAAAAATATGAACAACACATCTACTTTCCACCAACCTACAACCATTCTTTGTTGGGGGTTGGGGGGGGGGGGGGGTGTTTAAAAGTAAAAGTCCTCTACAATTGTGCATATTGAGAATGTTTTGGTTGAAAGTGTTAACCATAAGCGATTTCTAATATAGGCCTATGTCAAAAGTGTCTATGTATGCCAAAAGTGACCAAACATAAATTAAGGAATCGGGCGGGTCTTGTTTAAGCCTAATTATGTCGCTTCATTTATTAACTGCTTTGGTTAATAATATATTTCAATCGTTTGGTTCTTATATATGTGGGAAAAAAAGCTCCATGTAGGTCTAAATTGAACCAATACTAACTAATGACAAAGAGGCGTGTGGGTCTAAGCACTAGACGTCTAAGCGTCATTTATTTCTCAATTTGGCTAATACATGTACGATGTTTTTGTTTTTATAACAGAAACGGCCGACTCTACTTCGGGCTCAACAGATTATTCCACATTAAGCCGAGGTAAGACATCTATGCTATTAAAATAATTTTAACGTACCAGGACGACCTTGCTCACAAAACGAGGTCTCGTATACTACATCTCCTATCTGCCGCCCAACGCAGATTCCAAAGTCAATAATGTAACTACAGAGATTCTACAATTTTTATTATAATTATTGTGGTAAACATTAAATTAAAATATTGGATCGATTTGGTGCCTTTTTGTTTTAACAAGGAAATAGACAGATTTATGTTGTCTTGTCGTGACATTTAAAAAAAATAAATACTTCAAATAAACAAATTTGAATTACTTTTGTAGAACACTTTTGTTTTTAAGAAGATAAATAAAAGAAATAAAATCTTTTTACCACTTCATTACTCGAAGACTGATGGGTATATCAGTGTTTCCTGCTTTTAACCATGCTTGCAAAAATGTATCATGGGTTTTGTGAGGAACATAGAATGCACTCCACACCTAAATGTACATTAAACTTCAAATATTGCTGATTTCAAGTTTTTATTTTCTCCACTATTTTAGAACAACTGCAGACTGAACTTCAGCAGGAAATGGAGGCTCGGAAAAAAGTAGAAAGAGAATGTTCAACGATAAAAGGTAAACTATACTATAAGCAAAAATAACGCGACTCAAACCACTCCATAATCGAATTTTCTCAAAAGGTAAACTGTTAACCATTCATAATGCAGTAAACAAATATTCCACTGGTTTACAAAAAAAGGCGCTTTAGATTTGTTTTTGAATGACGTTTTACGCTATTTGCCTCTTATGACGCAAACCGGTCCATGCATGGCTTAAGGAAACTACTCAAGGCGTCACTGGCTACAAAACAATCCTATGGCTCAAAACGTAGACACGTTGGCCGAAAACTAAGACAAGACAAGTTCCCACAATGCAGCAGCTGATCTGCTTCTTGGTGCCCTATATCTTTAACAGCATCTGGCCAAAAGGCTGTTTCATCTAACGATAAGTCAATAAACAGAAATATGTGAAATTGCGATCTTACGTTCCTGAGGTGGAATGCTACTTTAATATCAATATAGATAAATAATTGAATATGAGGAGTTTCATATGTTCGTCTGATATATTGATTCTTAATATATTGCATACAAATTAAGTGTCAGTATTTCGTGTAGACAGAGATATGTATCCATTACCTAGGGAAAAAAATCTAACCATTCTATAGAAGGCCTTTATATAGCCTAACCGATCAAGCGTTGTTTTCTGCAGTCAATAGCCGCTGGTTCAACACCAGTGCAGGGCAAGCGAATTTTTCTTTATTTACGCCTTGAGTACGACGTTAAACCCCAATCAAACAAACAAACAATCTTTATTTACCTTCATATGAAAGTATCTTAAACTGCAAATTTGTTTTAACTAGAATCTAGTCAAACTAAGATAGTAGTATCCCATAATAGCGTAAATACTGCATGTATATAAATATAGTTTGGATAAAACAATTGCCCTTGTTAACTTTTTTGTTTTATTAGTGTTTGGATCTTGTCAAACACTAACCAGCGTCAATTTGCCGTGGCAGTCCTTTTATTTCTAACATTCGTGGAATCATGTAGCTATCTAAGTGATCCAGAAAACAATCGATTGACTTGAACATGTTCTCTCTTAATTCATTCATCTGATATCAGATCATCATTATGTGTAACGAGAAACTGCGCGATTACCGGGAATAGATTTCCGACAAGGCCAACAATGTCGAGTTGTTACTGTTCATAACTGCAACGCGAGGAGCCTGTCATTTGAGCCGGAGAAAAAGCGCGGAATGAAATATCACGGTACGGGATATCGTCGCGCGAACGCGGAGTCGCGTTGAATGATGGCGTTATTGATCCGAAGCCAATCTGTCTGGCTGAAAGTGAATCCTTCCTAGATTGCCCATCGCTCCACAGGGCTCCTATATCATTACATGCTAACTGCATTCACGCCTCAAGCTCGGATAAACAATACTTGATCTAATGTTTGTCAGCTGATTGGCAGTAATCCAAAATGAAATGATGTGGCAGACCATTTTATAACCCACTCTGACAGAATGCTTATTGACTTTACGGGCTGCATTTTGAACCGATAATGTTCCACAGATAATCCTCAATTTGAGCCGGTGTATTACATCCACTCCATAATTTTTAGTGATAAACAGATCGGGTTCATTAATTAAACTACTAGGCTTTTAATCTGTTCTTTGTTTGCCATTTGGTGCGTACTTGAAAAACATTACTTTTCACAATTTATATTTGTTTTAATGTAGTTTCTTTGAATTGGTGCCTCTTTTTATTGTTGCTCTTTTCGGTCCGTGTCTCATAAATAAAATACCACTGACTATGGAGTTAGACAGCAATCAGCGCTCTTTATATTGCTCAATGTCTTCTGTTTCCAAGGGTTTGATACCACGATAATACTTATAACACCCGGTTTGAATAAACACAGAAACATTACACAGCGAGTATATGTTGAACAATCAGCCCGTTTTCAATCAATTATACATCTGTTCCATATGATGTTTTAAAAATGCCTAATAACGTTTTAATAGGAAGATACAGGGAATATTATATTTATCTTAATGAAGAAAATGAGGCTTTAATAAACATTTATGTTATCATTTCAGAAACATTCGAGGACCAGATCAAGAGAGCCATGCAGTATAGGGAGGACATCGCCAAACAGCTGCAAGCTGTTAGAGGTGAGACCCTTACGAAATACGGAAAATAAAATCATTTCAGCTTTATCGAGGCTTTGGCTCTATTACAGGGGTTTACAGTTCCGAAAATAAGCCCCGCCTACTTCCATTTGGAACGCAAATAACACGATGTATGGTAAACTGTTTACCCGTGTATTGACCAGTCATTTAATTTGATATAGACGCTGTTTGAGCCTGGCGAATAATTATTTATCTGACGTCATTGTCACGGAACTACTTTTTGTTAGTACAGAAAGCAGAGTGATAGGGTGGGACTTGGGGCAATATTGTTTATTGTTTATTACCCTCTTAAATCTTGCGGATTGATTCAGTTCAGTTCAGTGTCAGTGTTTTTAAAAAAATTTCAAATGGGTTTGTGGTATTTATATGAAACTCGACACTCGACGCCCGACACTCATTTCATAAGATGCATTATTCTTCGCACGAAATGTACGAACCCTTTTTTCCAATGTGAGAGCTCTGTGAGACCATGTTCGACGATTCCCTGCAGCCTGTAAATCTAATGTGTTATAAGTGAAGATTGGCAGAACCTACTACCATCAATAAAAATTAAATATAAGTCTTTCCTTTTCATTTGAAATCCACTATATGAGTTAAAAAACCTTGGATGCGGCGTTAATAACTAAACAAATCCTACTAAGAGGACAAAAGTTTATCACACGGGAAGATATGTTTAATTTTTGTGTCTTTTAGAAAGTTAATATTAACAGTATTTTCATTATTTTGGGATATAACTTTTTCTCTGTTCGAACACATTTTTGTTCAGAAAATTGTGAAGGTTGAAATCCGTCTGGGAATCGAACCCCCGAACCTCAAATTTAGGCAATTAATCGCTGGGAGTTCATGTCTGCGGTTTAAACAGTGTCGGATGGGTCATACAATGAATCGGTTAGTGTGTTGATTAGTATTTTTTTATTATCTAGTTAACGTATATACTTAACTGTATTTTTATGCTTTCCAGAAACATTGTGTACCAAGCTCGACCAAGAGAGAAAAGTGCGTTTGACACTACAAGATAGACTAAAAGGTAAGCTTGTCATTTTGTAAAAACTGTATCTTTCATATACCTTTAACTGGAGGGATGAAAGACGGTGAAAATGAAATGTGGGTTGCAATGCAATGACGCTCCAACAGGTCAGCGTCGGAGTGCTGGTGATTCCTCGGAATGGAATGGCTCGAGTGGTGCATTGATCGTCCATATTCTGGAATACATAATTTACGCAGTGTGGGGGCAGTGCGCCATCTCCAGTTTGTTCGGCCTCCTGCTTTGGACTAATAGTCCCATCACACATAACATAATGATTATAAACAGACTTTCGATACAATGCTATAATGATATGTGTGCTGACGGTAGCAAGTTACCATTTTAGATTCATTTGTGTGATTGCGGTTTAAAGCCGTAGTTACGGTTATTCCATTCATATGAATGTGTTCCAGCTCAATGGGTGAATGAAGCCACCCTCGACACCACTGGCAACACACAGCCAGGACAAATACAAGACAATCACAGGACGTAATGCAAATACATCAGAAGCAGATCGGCTGCATGTTGCCCCTTAGCTCTGGAAGCGCGCCAGGACACCACCATTTAGATGGAACATGTCCCCGACAAAGTATTGTATCTACATAACAGCTATATAAACGTTTACTTATTTGTTTCAGAAGCCCACGACGCTCTCCACACTTTCACCTGTAACATGTTGGCTTCAAGACATTGCACAGATTGTTCCGTAAAGGAAATGATGCCGCGATGAGCGCCATTTTGTTTCTCTATCTTGACATCCGGTCCACGTATTATTATCTCTGGTAGACCTCATTCTGCCCGGTGAGCGCAAAGTGAACTGACAGTAACAGGAGCCGATTCGATCTTTTCACTCCTGCAAGACAGTCGGTGCGAAAGATGCAGAATGGCAGATGTACTTAAAACGGACTGAACTATATAGTACAGACATGCGCATTGAAGACTTGGAAACCAGCATGATAATTGAAAAAAAAGATTGTTCTAAGGCGAGCGTAAACATCAGAGTACATTATATCAGCTTTTGAAGAGACATTTCCTGTAAAGTTCAAGATGAAAGGTGTACTAATGGTCAGAGTGTTCAAAGAAAGATGTGTGCCGCCCATTAAATTTTTTTGATTTCTGAGCATTGTTTATTTCAAATCAACGATAGTGCTTGGCAATAATGTCTGTTGTATATTGAAAATAATTGTGAAATATTGGAGTGTTATTGTCTGGTATATACGTATTTAACAGGGTATTGTGACAATCGGTTTAATATGGTCAAATCACGCTAACAGTGGCAAGATTAAAGTATGTAAATAAATACTCACCCAAATTTATAAAAACAAGTGCACATATCTAGTAAGCTAAATTTTCTTTCTCTATACTAGAAATATATAAAATGCGATACTGTGAACATAGAATCAGAGCTGGTCGGCATTTAGTGAAGTCTGCCTGTTGTAAATCCAGGTAAACAGATGATTCCACTTTTCGGTGGAGGTTGTCAATTTATTCACCGGTTTAGACCTTTTTGGTCAGAAATATTGTTTCGAAATCTGAGTAACCCGAGACAAAAGGGGTTTCCATTTATCCAGTACGTCTTTTAGACCCTTGGATATCCCATTGGCTTTAACAGAGCATAATTTATGTATTCGGTATCGAGTTATCTAAGGCAAATATGAGTTTAACTTTAGTCAGCAGGTCTTTAATATAGTTTTTATATCCCGTTGGATTTAACAATACTAGATGAGAGATATAACCCATTCTGTATTGGGTTATCTGCGGGAAAGAGGGTTTAACTTCAGTCAGGAGGTCTTTTAGACCCTTCAATATCCAGTTGTCTTTAACAGAAAAAGGATTTACAAATTGTGCATTGAGGAATATGAGACAAAATGAGTTTAACTTTATCCGGTAGGTCTTTTAGACCTTTGTAATTATCTTCAGGTGAAACGGAAGAGAGATAAAGACATCGCGTTGTGAGCTATCGGAGATATAACTTCAATTACCTTTCGCAACACAGGGTGTCTTTAAGAGTTTAATAGAGAGATTCATACATTTTGTAAACAAAACTTCAACATAATACTTTTAGATGTTGATTCAAATTACAATGTGTGCAAATGATCGCTGAGAATATGGTGCACTAATACCAGTATATTTCATTGTTAATGAAGTTGAATAAGAATACATATCAGATTGCGCTAGAAATATTTTGATTAATATAGTCCTTATTGTAGGTCTTTTATCAATGTACATATTTATCTTGATTTGCACTCTAGTTAGTTCAGGTCAAGCGCAAATAATGTAACTTATATTTATTGCACATGTATATTAATGTATATATAGAACACTTCCTGAGCTACGAGTTAAGAACTGGTGTATAACTTGAAAATAATAAATCATCAGTGTGAAGAGAAACCGTTTTTAGTCCGTTCGTTTTTGGTCTATTTTTTTTCTGCTGTATGTTGTTCTTGATTTTTCGGCCAAACCAGAATTGGACATGAACGATATCAGCCCCCTACCCCTCACAAGAAAGTCTGAGATAATATATTATATACGAAACTTTAAAAAAAAAATTGTGAAATCCAGGTATATATAGGGGTCTCTGCAACATGAACTTTTATTGTTCAAGTGTTCAGTTAAATCGTTTTGTAGTAGTTGTGAGTCCCTTCATTTAAGGTGTTTATAATAAAAAATATATTGAGTAATGTTAAATAACCCCCATGTGGCACGAAAAAGAAAAGCAGGGACACAATAAAGTGATCAAATTTATTCAAACAAGATTTTTATTTTCCATATAAGAGTCAGACACGGCACACGGTGAACTCACTGGAAACACCATCTTTCCAGTCAAGATGGAAAGAAGATCGCAGTAAACCTAGTGTTCTTTCCTTGCCCTAAAACCGACCCTAAACTGGAGTCGACCGTACAGGGGCTCGACACCTTTATCATTATAGCAGTACAAAACACAGTATTTCTCTGATTGCTATGCGTCCAATTACGGCGATACTACTGAGCTTCTGTTGTCGAACTGAGTGTCCCAACTACGGCGATGATAATGGGGCTCTGTGGTCGACCTGAGCGCCCAACTACGCCAATGCCACTGAGCCTTTGTGGTTGACCTGAGCGTCCAACTACGGCGATGATACTGAGATTCTGTGGTAGACCTGAGCGTCCAACTACGACGATGCTACCGAGCCTCTGTGGTCGACCTGAGCGCCCAGCTACGGCGATGATACTGAGCCTCTGTGTTCGACCCGAGCGTCCAGCTACGGCGATGCCACTTAGCCTTTGTGGTCGACCTAAGCGTCCAACTACGGCGAAGATACTGAGCCTCTGTGGTCGACCTGGGCGTCCAAAAACGGCGATGGTCCTGAGCCGCTGTGATCGATCCGAGCGTCCAGTTTCTCATTTTGGGTTGTGTCCCTTGCCCCAGCCAATCAAATATGAGCTTTTATACTTCATGTATATCAACAACTAAGATGGCGATTGTAAACATTTGGAGAGTTTAGTTTAGTTTAGTTTAGTTTAGTTTATTGAACTCAGACTCATACAGATACATAAAATCCATTTACATAGCTGATAACATATAACAGATGGGATATAACATAAATATAACATGGTTAGAAAACATAAACACATTTAACATATAGATTAAATAAGTAAAATTTACATAATTGCCTTTATAGATATTTACAGAAACATATTTTCACAGATAGAACATTGTTGTATAAAACAATTCAGAAAATTAATAGACTATATAATCTATCATAAAAGAGGTTTATAATTTAATACATTTGTGTCTGAAATTTATTTGTATAAAATATTTCTACAATTAGTTTTAAAAGAACTTACACATGTAAAACAGTCTAAATCACCCTGTCGATTCGTTTCGTTAAAAAGTAATTGGCATCTATTTACAATATGGTTTTTGCGAATTTTGATTCGACTTGCAGGTGGGTAAAATAAATCTTTAGATCTTAATGATCTTGAAGGTATTTTAAAAGTTAACCTGCTGACTAATAGAGAACAGTTAAAATTACTGTGTATACAATTGTACAGAAAAACAAGGTCAGTATAATTACGCCTACTTTCAAGTGTAGGGAGATTAAATTGTTTACAGAGAGTTAAATAGTCATTCTGTTCATAACAAACAGATGCTTTAAAAGACAGAAATTGTGCTATTTATCATTACACGTTTTCAATATATGACAATATATGTGCTATTTACAATTGCTAGTTTTGTACTTGCTTGCATGTATAGATTGCAGATTATAGTTCCTTTCACTTCAACTCGCCTCTTCTAGCGAAGGGTAGGAAATAAGGATCTCCATGTGGCCTTGATGCTGTTAGAGCTAAAGGGCTACATATGTGATGTCTGTGGTGATTTTCTTGGCGCTGGCACAACGTCATATTAAAGAGATAACCTTGAGTACGACATTAAACCTCCATCAAACTAACCCCTTTTTTAATCTTCTTACAGTGACGTGCTAGGCTTGTCTCGAACTTAAAACAATTAAACTACAGCAGGACACATTAGCTTTTTAAGTGGCTTGCAATGTTTTCAAACCATTTCAGGCGAATGACACAGTTCAAATTTAAGTTTTTGTTATGGTATCTTAACCAAGAGCGATGACATATACAATACAAATCTTGCCTTACCAGTTAGTAGTCTTTATCTAACATTTGTAGACCTAATGACTGTTCCTGTATTATTGTGAATTGCTATTTTAGACACTGTTACCCTGTATGATTTTGTTAAAAGTTATTTATTCTACTTATTTGATATGTTTATTGTTATCATGTATATACAAGTTTCACCAATGTTTCACTAATATGTCTACCTTTATCAAAAATAATAATAAGTGCATACTCTCCCAAAAAAGAAATGCAACATCACAAACAAAATTTAAAACATGAATTCTTCACAAATTGAGACATGACAACATGATCATGTTATAATGTAAATGTCCGATACTTGAATTTAAACACCTGGGTTGCGTTCGCGCGAGTTACTCGGGCTTCCCCGAGTTAGCCCAGGCGTCGCCTTTTCCGTTCGGACGTATTACCCGGGTCAACCCGGGTGTGCCACTGCTTCGTTCACGCGTCTCGTGTCGTCACACTGGGGTGCGGGGGGGGGGGGG